>JACSYO010000671.1:2500-52500 GCA_016806645.1 Ophiodon elongatus | reverse complement strand
TGATCAAAGCCGCGAGCTGTTATGAGCAGAGCGGTTGATTAGATTAAGTCTAATCTACTGTACAGTACACCCAAATCTGTCGCCCTCCGTCTGGAGAACAGCGACCCCTTCTGGTACAAAACTGATTTTAATTGAACTACTATACATTTTTGTTTGTTTATATAGTTGGGTTTATCCACCGTTTGTAGCTGCACATAAGCTTCTCTTAATTATCTCTCTCTCACACACACACACACACACACACACACACACACACACAGCACACACACGCAGAGAGAGAGATATGTGGCAGGGACCAAAGATAAACCTGCCAAAATTAATTATAGAACAATGTGTGCCTGAGGCGAAAGCATATTGCTGAGACAAAACAAAAATTACGATAAGGTAAACAGCCACTATGTGAACATGTGATTGATTGATGGAATCTTAGAAGAGTTGACTTTTCATAATGAATTATTCATAAATGTAATCGTAAATAAAAATAGAATAAAGTTGTTGTTAGATTCACGTTGAGGCCGTGTTTGATGTAATTCTAAAGGCACATTCATAATGATGCTGAAACTGGAACACACTCTAGTGTGTTTATCATGTTTGTAAAAAAATATTACACAAAGTAACAAGTAATGTCAGCTAATATCCATAAATATAAGTATCAGTGCATCAAAGTTGTACCCAGGTGTATTACTTTACTTGGAGATTCTCTCCATTGAAGGGCCTCCCGAAGGCACTTTATTGTCCAGAGAAAAAGAGAAAATACGGGTGCTTTCGGTTGTGAAGTAGCTAAACTCCAGGTGAGCGTAAGTTGCTCTTGGAGTCAAATCAGTGGAGGACAAAGGGCAGCCAACGGCTCACAGGAGTTTAATACAGCGTTACTTCTTATGGCGTATTTGTGTTCTGCCACTCTCATCGTCCGAACACATCCACAAGGGGCCAGATCAGGCGGTATCGTTTATATGGCATATTACATTACATTACATTTCATTTCATTTAGCAGACGCTTTTATCCAAAGCGACTTACAATAAGTGCATTCAACCATGAGAGTACAAACTCGGAACAACAAGAATCAAGAAAGTACAATTTCCTCAAGAAAGCCAAACTACCAAGCGCTTTAAGTAAGTGCCATTTAAGTGCTACTAAAGTGCTACTTTTTTTTATTTTTATTCCAGGTATAGTCGGAAGAGATGTGTTTTTAGGAAGCTGTAGAGACGTTCTGCTGTCCTGATGTCATTGGGGAGCTCATTCCACCAATTAGGAGCCAGGACAGCAAACAGTCGGACTGAGGGACCCCAGGGACCCCAGTAGTGAGGGGACAAGGTCCAGACACAGATCCTCTCCAGGTTACCCGCTAAGTGCGGTCGTTGAGGTGGGTTGAGAAAAGGGAGAGCATATGTTTATTTATACGTATATAAAGTAAATTCCTTGCTGACATGTTGGCTGACTGTAACTCATCTGAAAATCCCCTGTCATGCTGCAGAAATACTGAAAGAACTGAAGTCTTAACTGTGACTTCATTTCCCCACATCCATGTCAAAAAGTCCTCATATTAGAAGTCTCTCTATCCCTCCCTCACACACACACACACACACACACACACACACACACAGACGCACCACCGCACAAGCCAATCACCAGCCTGCAGCCTGTTGACGCCTCATCAATCCACCAGATTGATTGGCTGCGGGCCAGAACTGAAGGGTGACAGTTGCTTCCTCAGACAGCTGAGTCAGCAGCTGCTGACAGTAATAGCTGCACATCTCCACACAAACCCCCCCTCACCCCCCCCCCCTCCACCCCGCCCCCCTCACCGCCACCCCCTCCCCACACCTCGTATATATACTCTCCTCCTCACACCAGACTGCGTTCATTTCCTATATCACCGAGTCGAACGAGGGAGAGAGAGAGAGAGAGAGAGAGAGAGAGAGAGAGAGAGAGAGAGAGAGAGAGAGAGAGAGAGAGAGAGAGAGAGAGAGAGAGAGAGAGAGAGAGAGAATGCAGAAACATCTTCCTTCCCTGTTTGTCTCGCCGACTTCCTCCAAAAGGTCTCACGGGAATCCCCGCAGTCACATCAGCGCCACGATATGAGCTGGACGTGTAGCGGGGCTGCGCACGCGCAATATGCATGGTTTACAGTCAGGGAAGTCCAGGGATCCCGTGTTGAGAGACTTATTGGAAATGATAAAAAGGAAGTGCATTGAGGTCACGTCTTCTTTATGAATAGTAGATGGAGCCTAACCTTCGAATCCCAGCATCATCAAACACCACCTGGTTTGATTATTTCAAAGCAGCACTATGAGACCTCCTGGTGTACTGGGTCTGTAGGCAGCAGATCATTTGTTTCCCCTCGGTTTCACACTCTTTGTCATCACATTTGACACACTTTAATTTCGTTTTCGTTTTCAATTTGTTTTAGAAATACCAGTTTAAAAAAAAAGAACATGGGGTTGATTTTCTGTGCGGTTGATTTGCTATTTGCACACACAATAGACTCCGCTCATGAAAGGAGCCCCAAATGCACTATTTCTAACAGTTTCAATATTAAAAAAAAAAATGTCCCGGATGATCATGTGAACTCAATATTCTGGCTGTATTAGACCTCGGCTCTATTCCCCTGCAGGCAGCGCCAGACCAACAGGGGCCTCGTAAAGATGAAATGTTTATTGCTTGCATCATTATTTATGGCCTATCTCTTTATTGCTTGGTTAATCCCCCTGCTTTCCACATCCACATTGCTGCATTTCAGTACTTTCCAATCATGAGCTCTTTTTTTTTTTTCCGGATGCTGATCCTCTGCCAGTTCCTGGATGTTATCTGCCCTTCCTTTGCCTTCAGAATGAAGTTCACTCCAATACAACCTGTTTTAGACTTCCTCTCGCTTGATCAGAAGAGTGAGCTCATGTCTGTATGCTCATTGTGTGAGAACTGACCTCAAAAACTTCAGCTAATCACTTCTCACAATCAGAGGCAGGGATGTTCCCCTATGTCTTTACACATATCAGTTTTATATATGAAAGACATTTATTTATTGAAGTACCAGGGACACTGCACAATAACCAACATTTCATTTTTCATCTCAATGTAGAATTTGCCTCAATTATAGCTCATTTTCATCTGTGGTCCCCGGGCAGGTTATTACATTCATAAGTCTGATACATGTTGAGTATTAAAAGTCCCTTCATTGCACCTTTTTCACAGCAGGCATTTTAACTTACTAATAACATAACAATGACTACATCGGTAAGTAAGCTCAATTATGAGTCAGCACACACAATATACCAGCGCCCCGAAACTGAAGCACTTCAATTATTAATTTTGTGTTTCGCTTTCCTCCTTCATGTTGAAGTTTAATATGTCCTTCTCACTCCCAAAGGAGCAGAACCATAAAGTGTATTCAACACAGCTGCTTTAATAAACGGCTTCTTTAATAAGTTATTAATGTTTAGGCCTTGTAGATAAATATTGTCTGTCCACAGTTTGTATAGAAATGTAGTTGAAATGTTTAAAATTTAAAGTGTTTAAACATAAAATGTTTCAAAATAAATATAAAAAAAAGCAAAGACTCCATAGTCACACAATAATAGCACCAAACAGATTACTTGACTACTTTCAGTGATAACTTGATTTTATTGCCAAATAAAGAATAGTTACAGCGTATTTTACAGAAATCCTCTCGACCTTTCACGGTGTGACAGACAAAGGGCTTCATGGGGTTTTGCTCAACTGGGAAACACTTTACTGTTTATCGATGCTCATCTTAATAACAAGTCTTCTCTGAAAAAGGAAAATGATCAAAGAACGGCTTACATTACATATCTTGTCATGTCAGGTGAATTCATGCACAACAACATTTTTAAAACTGCTCATTTCAAAACGCAAGTGCAATTCACATGATCACGAATGACGGTATTTAAGTGGGAGTGATGAGGTCGCTGTATGAAAACACCACTTTTACCACACTATAAAAAGAGGAGAAAAAAAAAAAATACTTAAATCCCTTGTCTTTTCCTCTCTCTGCAGTTTAACACTCCAAATGGCTCTGAGAAATATATAAGAAATAATCCATTTTGAGTGAACGCGATCATGAAAACCATTTAAAATGAAACCAAGGTATTGTGGGACACCTGCGACAAAATATTTAAAAAATAAAATCGGATCATTAAATGCATGAAAATGGTACAATTACAAAGCGCCATAGCTTATACAACAATTATTCTTGTTACATTTCTTATTCAAAGAAAAAAAGAAAGAAAAAAAAAAACACGTGAATTCATAAACATTTTTAAAAAGTCAATACAATGTTCTCAAAAATATAATTCCAGATAATTAAAAAGGTACTTCTGACATATATGCAGATGTGGAAGTACTGAATGGGAGCAGTGATCGATCAACAGCTTCACACACTGAGCTGCTAGCAGAGCCCGAATGAGGGGAAATGCTCTTTTAAAAGAAGGTCTTTCGAAATCATTCAGTGTGACAGGTAGTCATTTTTTTTTTTACACAGGAACTGTACAGGCAGATTATGTGAACAGAGGGTGAAACATAAAATCATCATAACGTCCTCGATCACGAATCCCAATATCGAATCCCATCGAAGAAAATAAAGAAACTTGACAAATCTCTTCACATCGGTGACGCTACGTCCATGTCCAACGTCAGTGACTCTGTGGAAGCAATCCAAGTACAAGCGATTAATAGGAGTCATTAATCAAGTTCTGTGTGTGTGTGTGTGTGTGTGTGTGTGTGTGTGTGTGTGTGTGTGTGTGTGTGTGTGACCGACTCACCCAAATGCGCTGAATTAGCCTCAGCTTCGTTGTGCATCAGCGAGTCGAGGGTGCGCGGCGACATGGGGAACAGGTCACTGGTGTTTCCAGAGTTTGTGCTGCGAGAAAAACAAACAAAAAAAAGAAGAGGACAGGTTGTGTATTACCAACTGAAATGCCCACTGATGGTCTCTCATACACACACATGCACGTGGAGATTCCTGCCATACTGTTTGTGTTAGTCAAAAATACTTTCAATGGATATAAAGTGTCGACGTCTTTGCTGTCCGAGCTGACGGCCACCTGATGACTCGTGTCAGTGTTTGTTGTTTGTCTCACTGGCACGATGCCGCGAGTGAAAGGGCTGCGATTCAGCTGCATCGCTTCACGTGGGGATGCACCGGTCAGACCTTTTCGGTCCCGATAGCGACACCCAGGCTTTGGGCATCGGCAGATACCGAGCACCGATCTGACAACGGTGTTTAATTAATAAGCCGCGCGGGGGAGACGGGGATCGTTCTCTGACACGTAAGGCGACATCCGGCTCTACGTTGTAAAGCAAAATATAACAAATAACTATATATCTACTCAATGGTTGTCTATTGTCGAAATAATAAATCGTACACTCGCAACTTGATAGAAATCTTCAAAATTAAGGAATCACATTTCAGGTGTTAACCTTTTAAATGCAGCAGCAAATTGGTTAAAACTTGACATAAAAAAATAAAGGAATTCCAATTCCTGTATATAATGCACATAATCTATTCCATTCAATTCAATATGCTGTCACCGATATCCCATCCAGCTGTTTGAGTCCGTACTGGTGCATCCCCAGTTTAATACAGAGGTCAGTGGTTAATGAGTGAGAGGGTTACTCCAACATGCTCATCATCGACAAATAATTTCAGCATTCATGTCAGTGTGCAAAGGCGTGGCCAAAAGAGAGCAGAGTAGATGGAAATTGGGATGGATCTGTGGTCAAATACTGACAAATATGTACATATATATCGTACACGCCATTCATTACTCAGGCTAAACACATTACATTTTACATGCATGCATTTTTATTTCCGTGTCTTTTGCCTCGTCTTTTTTTTCTCATGGAATTTTGAATCAATTTGGAATGATATTCCGTCAATAATAATACTATTATCTGGAATTTCTGATCAATTCTTCTCATGCAATCATATATATAAAAAAAAAAAAAACACTTTGGACTGTTGAATTCATACAAATGGATTTGGTTGAGGAATTGTGACTGAAATGGGAAACGGAGCGAGACCCGAACAGAGTGAGAAACTGAGGAATGTCGGGGAGACGCTGTGGTATTAGGACGCAGGACTAGTGGCGGTGAGCTGGAAACAATGAACAGGAGTTATGTAGGTGGGGGACACGGCACTGAAACCCCTGAAACCCACCCATCAAAACGCACAAACAAAAGTGACAAGATGCACACACAAAGCCCTCCCTACATGCCACCGCCCCGGCTCCCCCCGGCTCCTCTCCCCCCCCGACCCCTCCTCCCCCGAGCTCCTACCCTGGGAATCCGTTCCCAAGCAGGTCACTGTCCGGCAAGTCCATGAACACGGAGGGACACCTACGGAGACAGGTCAGGATCTCACTGAGCAGACCTCACAACCCACCAGCACCCCCCTCAAAGACCACGACCAAACGAAAGCACCCCCCCACCCCCGTACCAGGTGTGGACTGCAGTCGGTCTAAACTGAATCTACACATCATTTAAGTTCACAATCCTCGGTGTGAGCAGAGGGGGATAGTTCCTCCAATGACAGTGATGACTCACAGAGAAAGTGAAAACTGTTCCGATAATGGCTAATAAGAAGAGGTCACCGGGTGGCACGAGTTCTTCCCATAAATAATAATGATTGTAAAAAAAAAGAGAGAGAAGTGACAGATACTTACGGCGTAACGCAGATGAACTTTGTCTTCAAGTATGGCTGAATCGCTGTCAGGGAAAAGAAAAATGTTTAGCATTACAACAAATAATATTGAACACAAGAAAAAAACATTGCAAGAAATTACATACATACTAAGTAATATTTGTTGCTTCTCTTCAAGGAACCATTTGTATATTAATTACTCAGTCATGTGCTCAGTGCTTCCCAAACACATGCATCTTCACTACAACTTTACAATTTAAAACACTTGTGGGAGTGTATTAAAAAAATAATAGGGCTGTAGTTGGTTTCAGTAAAGTGTGAGGCTTGGATTGTACTGCACGAGTTATGTAAACAGACGTTAGTATAGTTTTGCTGTTGGTAAACGCTGACCCCATCCTCTTTCATCCATCAAGACTTTACTCAGGTTTTTGTTTGCCGTGTGGGCATTGCGGGAAAAACAACATTTTCTTCAAGATTCAAGGCACGGGGTGAGTAATTGATATACTGGTGGTCTATTTGTGGGTGTAGTGTTCCTTTAAGCTAAGCACAGAGAACAAGGCAGTGACTTACTATTCGTAGAGTCTCCTCCCAACTCCGGCTCAGGGGCTGCTTCCGGCCTGCAGTATTTCCCAAAGGCTTCATCTTTGGGGATATCGGGGTAGAGGTACACGAGAGGTGAAACCAGGATGTTGGTGGCGTCCATGATCTTGTAGCCCATGATGATGTCGGCGAAAGACATGCTGTTGAGCTGCTGCTTGGTGTAGGGCTCCACTGACTGCATCTGGGTCTTTCCTAGAAGCATACAAGGACACTCAGCGCCAAAACAGAAAATAAAGTCAACCCTGAAAACATTTCAAAAAAATTAAATGAAATAAAAAAAAAAACTCACCACTTATGTCTTTCTCTACCCATGTAAATGTGATGCCGCCCTCCTTGCTGCTCTCACTGAAGCGCAGCAGAAACGTGCCGGGAGGTTTTGGACTAAGGATGGCCCTCTCCCTCTCTTTACTGATAAAGCCCATGATATACCTGCAAAAAAGCCACAGGAAGTCATACAATTAGATTCCGATTTAAAAACAAATACGTCTATTTTAAAACTCTTGACTAATGCACGTCAAAACACGTTCCACAATATGGATAACAGGCGATCCCAGGGACTAGTAAACAAAGGACGACCTCTCACCCTTCATTCCACAGGGCCAGGATATACTTCTTCACCAGGTCAATGATGTTGTCCAGCCACACCCAAAAGGAGAAGCCTTTGCCTGCCATGTTTTCCTGGAAAGGAAGAAGAAAAATAACTTACACTGAAGCAATACAATGGCAGATGGCAGATTGAACCAAGAGTTATTTTTAAAGGTCAATACCTTACAGAACTTGGCCCAGGTGATCTGACAGCCGGAGTAGTTGACACACGGCCCTGGAAGGACAATAACAGAATAACATCACACATTAATAAATGACAGTGTTAGGTTGAACGGTTTTTTTTTGGAGACTTTAAGGCATGACACCTCACCTAGTAATTTCTCAGCCAGTGTGGTGAGCTGTTCAATGGTCAGGCCTCGCTTGGTGGTGGAGGAGAATTGCCAGCTTAGAACCTCGGCCACCTGGTCCCACGTCCCCACCGGAGGCTTGGTGAAGAAGTTCACGTTCTGCACAGAGACACCCAGGCCAACGGGGCTTAAAAATAGCTTTACAGTACTAACAGATATACAACTGTGACGCGTAGCACCTTCTCCCCCCCAGCAGAGTTCAGCCCCGTTCCACCAGAGGGTGCTGTCTCACCTTTGGGTGGTTAGTCAGCATGTTGTACCACAGGATGGAAGCCCAGGCGTTGGGCATCTGGCAGA
This sequence comes from Ophiodon elongatus, assembly GCA_016806645.1. Lineage (NCBI taxonomy): Eukaryota > Metazoa > Chordata > Actinopteri > Perciformes > Hexagrammidae > Ophiodon > Ophiodon elongatus. The sequence continues at coordinate 43,991 of JACSYO010000671.1, read as the reverse complement.
TGTTGGAAATGACTACCACAGGCAGGGAATGAGTCTGCACAAATGGAGGAAACATTAACACATATATCACACACTAGCATATAATATACAGTTATTGAGGTTATTCCTTGCCGACATTTACTCTTGCACAATGACAAAAAAATGTCCCTGCTTCTATTCCAGCACATTGTCTTGCAACAGGACTTCTTCAGGTGGACCTCTCAATTATACTACTCTTACACGTGAGGACGTGCTGCTGTTCTTAGCATGATGAGATATTTAACTAATCAGTAGAGGCCCAGGGTTTTTAAGTTCCCGCTTAGTTTCTTACGTCTTGGTCATATGAAACGAGAATAAAATCGAAAATGACTAATCCCTCACTGGTTCACATAACGCGTCTTCATACTATCTGCCAGACGGAGACCGTTGTTTCCCCACGGCGACAACGACTAGTATGTCACAGATGCTGTCGCTCTGAGGCTCAACGCGGCTCGCTGTGTTTTGACTCACACACCGGAGCGTGGAAGCTGTGTGGCGCGTCAGCAAATACACGATGATGACAGAGTCTTCATATTGAAGGAGGCGCCTTTCTCACCCGGTCAATACATGTGGGGTGACTGGGGGAGGTTTGACTTTAAGTCACAGCTCATTTAGAAGCAGAGGGGGGTGACATTCTCTGGAGGTGGAAGATTTTGTGAATGACTCATTTTTCTGGTGACTTACTTTGTAGGCCAAAGAACAATGCTGTTGTAGCGTTACGTTATGCTTTAGGATTCTGTTGACTTCTGGTGTATACGGAAATGTCTCCAAGTTCAAAGAGATGCTGACTGATACCGATACTGACCTCCAAATCGATCTTCAGGCCTTGATGATAGACTTCGGTCTCGAAAGTGATGAGATGGAGCTCCTCTGTGACAATCAGAGAGGCCTAGAGAAGACAGATTGTTCAAACCTCTACTGTAGAAAACATACCGTATACTGCATGGGCTGTTCATGTGTATCAAAAGGTCAAGAACACTGCTAAAGAGGCAATCTCAAAGAAATGCATTCAAATAAATGTCTGTTGAGTCGCTAGCCCCAAAACAAGACGGTCATTTTGGTTATTCATTGACAGCGTGGAGCGATGGAACAAGGAGCAGCCACAGTGAAGTTCAATGAAGAGCTACAAGCTGCACACAGTCAGTTTCTGAGTGAGGTCACCAACTACTTTCACTTTGCCATGTGCAGCCTCAGAATATGTCCTCACAGAAGGAAGAACAAAGCTGTATTATTGCCAAAGTTCTTTATTAAAGCGACAATAGTTTGTTTTGCTGCCCCCAGAATTCTGGGACCTGGAGTATTAAACCCCATTGGTTGTTCCTACCAGTAAATAGGGTGCTGCCAAATATGAAATATTATTGGTTGCCTCTTTAGTTGATTCTATCTTAGCTAGTGTCACAAGCAGTACTTACATCGCTATTGGTCCGGCCACCGTTACCACACCGCTGTTCTCTCAGGGTCTGTAACAAACAGGAAGTTAGTGCTCCACAGCATGCGGTTATTAGATAACTTCACTGTCAAGCAGTGAGCGTTGGCAGCTCTATAACTCACCAAGTGTTTAAACTCTGCTGACAGGCTGCCATTGTTGGACTCTTCCATGTTCATAACTTTCGTGTTGGTGCCAAGGATGTTGAACTTCCGTGACCTAAGAAAATCAAGGAACAGCATGAAGTGAGTCTCTTTTTTTAAAATAACATACAGTAAATGCTCAGGCTTGGAAAATAAAAAAGTGGTCTTAAAGTCGTACCCTCGAATTGCAGCAACATCTCCAGATTCCCTAAAAAATAAACAGTTAAAATCAGTAAAGCAGTTTCTCATAAGCTCTTCTGTCAAATCAAATGTCTCCGTGACTTAATGTAAACGTTAGAACCTCCAGATAAAAAAAAAAACTCACTTGTCAATGCAAACTTTAATTTTCAGCTGGTAATTGAGTTCAGGAAACTTTACCAGTAACCTAGACAAATGAGAGGAAAAAAAAGGATTAGGATATAACATGTTGCACTCTCAGTCACATGGGACACATACGATGCATAAAAATGTGAATGTTGTTTCTGCAAGCCTTCATCTTACCTCACTTTATTTGTGAACTGTACTCCTGTTTTTATGACCAGAGGTCTGTCTGGATGCATGGGCATGCAAGGCTGTCTTTCGACCACAAAGGAACTAGGAGACAGAGTGCATCATGTTTCTGAGAGAAAAGGTCCAGCAAACATCACACCAACATATGGGGAAGAGAATCTAAGGTCTACGGTTCCTTTCCTAATGATTTGCAGCTTGTAAGTGCACCTCACAGTCTTCCTAGAGAGAATGGAGACGGATCGGATGTCCTCACATTTGTTAAACGAAGACCGTGAGATGCGACTGAAAGCTCTGTATCGTTAGTAAGAGGGAGCTCAAACTCTCTCCACCACAGATTGTTCCTTAAAGTCAACAATCAACGTTCATGCGATTATAATAACACTTATTGTCTGGGCAGATGTACGGTAAATATTTGTCGCATGCAGTACCTCTTCATCAGGTTTCTGAACAAGTCCACAATCTTCTCCTCCAGGGCGGGCCGGTGCTGGATGATGGGGTCTCCTTTGTAGGACACCTTCTGCTGAAGCTCCTCCAGCTTCTTGATCTGCTGACGGATCTGGAGCTGGGACTCGGCCAGGGACGTGATCCTGGTGAGGGAATCAGACCCGGTTCAAGTTAGACTACTCGAGGAAACATGCCTCTAGTTGTCAAACTGACTTGGCAAACATAGACCAGAGTCCAGAGTTTGTCAAAAATGTATTTTTAATTGAATCATAGATTTCAATGTAGCCCATAGGCCAGCATTCATCAAAATAGACATTTAATTTTTTTTTGCAACGCAGGAAAGATGCTGGACAGGCAGCAATGTGGATGGCAGTTTGTTTATTCAATTTGATTCAAATGATTAATTTATTTTTGTTTATTGTACGATTCCAATACCTAACTTATCAGAGTTCTGCAATAATTACCCATGTAAGTTAGTTTAAATAAAGCTATCATCTATAAACACACACGTTTCCTTTTCATACAATTTTAAATATTAATCGATCATTAATGTGACTGACGATCCGTGTAATAATGTGCATCCCTGGTTACCATGTCTCGAGGCGGTCCAGGCAGATGTTAGGTGGACCTCCAATACAAGCAATTTGTTGCCTTCTCTTCCAGTCTGCTAGTTCCTCATCAGTCAGGTTCTTCTGTACATAATCCATGGCGGTCAACAAGCCTCCCATCTCAGTCACAATTTGCTATAAAAAAAAACAAGCACAGCATTAATTGAGGATAATGAGTTATTAACAAATACCACATGTTTAATGTGACTGCTAGCTTTACCTCTGTCTGGTATGTCATTGTTTTCCCAAACTCTCACATCTTTATTTACCATAAAACCCACTGTCTCCCTTTGCAAAGATAATGCAACTCCTCTTTTAAGATATTCGTGGTGTCCCCTCCTCCAGTTTTGCCCCATTAAGAAAATCCAGACATTTTCACATGAAGTCAAACCTGATGGCTTAGCATGTAAAATGTAGCATGGACGACGTCTAGTTTCATGGCGGCAGATAACTCCTTGGCGATACGGGTCTTCTGCCATTTGTGCTAACTGACAACCTCAAGCTGGGTATGACCCTCAGTCACACCACCATGAAACTAGAGGTGTTGTTCGTTTGCCACACCAGATTCATAAACTCACTTAAAAGACAATCCAAACTGTTTTATGTGGGGTTTTTTTTAATTTATTTTTTAACCAAATTCATAATATTTTAAGCATAGACACCCACCCTCCTCAGCTGGTCCAGGGCGCTCAGCATCTGCTCGAGCTGAGCCATCTTCTGTCTGGTAGCAGCCGCTTGGCTATTCCCATTTAGGTCCTGGGACAACTCTGCACAGAGGGTGGACATGTCATAGGACAGCAAACAAATCCAATTCATTGAATCTATACCAAAAGGGTTAGACTTTTAATAAATAAACAAGTTAAAACGTGTCCAACTCAATATCACGGCTAAAGCTGAGAAAATAAATATTAAATTAGAATATACCTCCTTGGCTTTTCAATGTCTTGTAATTGAAGTCAAAGTCATCCTGCAAGTTCTCCAGCATTTTCATCTTCTGTTCCATATCCTAAAGAAAAATCAAAGGAGGTTTTATGTATTCATGAGAAGACACAGACTCATTTTGTCAAGTTAAACAGTGTTGAGGACTCTTTGATATAAGTATTAACATACTTAAATCAGCGAGTCCTTGATGGGAACTGACCTGCACCCGCTTCCTGATGTCTTGGAGGTTGTGCTCCAGAATCTGCTGCTTCTCTGTCACTACTGTCCCAGTGGGATGTGCTGCCTGGCCATCCTGCAAGAGGATAAAACAAACACTCGCCGCTGTACCACCTGAAACCCACGAACTGAAGCTCTGTGATGTTATATGAATGCTAGGTTAGCGTCGCTCTTCTCTACCTGTACAGCAGTGGTGGCGGTCTGCAGCAGTCTTTGCTCCTCCCACAGACAGCGGGCAACAATGCGAGCAATGTCCATCGGCTTCTCCAAGTACTTGCTCTGCAGATGCTGCTTAATCCTGCGCAGGTTATGCTGGTAGAGAACGTTGTTCTCCTGCAGGAAACGGCTGTACTGCTGGTCTATTTCTCCCAAGAGGTTGTGGAACACCAGTGTGGCATGTGACTCCTTATTGGCAGCGTAAGCCCTTATAAAGGAGAGGAGAGGATAATCAGTGTAATCAGGATTTCTAGTTCATCTAGTAAAAGGTAAAACCACCGCTCACGTCACCTTCACAAATGCTTTTTGAATGTCATCAAAATATCTTGTACCCCACATGAGGGAGACTACTAAGGGAAAATATGTAATATTTATTTTCTTATGATAATTTAAACACAAATAGGACGGAAAAAAACTTTGCAGGTGCTACTATTTTATTGCAGGTGCTACTATTTTATTGCAGGTGCTACTATTTTATTGCAGGTGCTACTATTTTATTGCAGGTGCTACTATTTTAATTCGGCCCTCAAAAAAAGAGAAAGATCTTAGAGAAAAGTTTAATCACTCTGAGTTGTTCAGGTGCACTGCAATACATAATATGCATGAGGAAGAAGAGGGCATGATGAAGAAGAGCTTAACAATGAATGCTAAAACACAACAGCTTTCTCCGTGGAAAGCTGTCATGGTGAATGGCCAACTGCCAACTGAAAAGTAATTCAATGCCACCCTTTGTAAGCAGACATAATAAACAAAATGTGCTTTCTAAACAGAGCCCAGGAATTCAGTTATGTCTCACCAGTCCTGACTCTCGATCCAGGGCGCGAGGAACTGCCGTAGCTCCATGGGGAAGCTGTCACTGTAGAGGTGGTAGAGCTGCTCCAGATACCTGGTCTCCAGCTGCTGCAACTGGTTCCACTGGGCCATTCTGACATACACCTCCTAAAACCTACACACACAAAATATGGCGGTAGCAACATAAATTAAACAAAGTATGTTTGTTTTTTTTAAGTGTCACATGTCGTATCAGAGTTGTTCCCACACTGACGACAGAGAAATAGCAAAATGTCCGGTTTCTCTGAAAATGATTTGAGAGGCATTCTGTTCAGAACTGTCACTTCCTGTTCAGTTGAACACTCCGCCTCCACCGAGAAATATTGGCCAACATGAACAGCTGTGAACTCCATGAGCAGATAGGAATAAATGGCCGTTGCCCTATTTAGTGAAAGCCACTCTTCCTTTTCTTAGCTACTGAAGAGCTACTGTATGGATTTGAAACCAGAGAAACATATTCTTTGACACGTTCATTAATCCTCACACAGCTGCTTGCTTGCAGACAACGAGTATCCATCAGATCCATCAGGCTATGGCCTTCACATCTTACCAACAGCCGGCTACACTTTTCCCCGGAGGGCTCTGCACTGTGCACTAACAATAACCAGACACAATCCAACTGACAATAGTCTCCTCTAGCATCCATTTTAAATGACCAACTGAAGCCCTTGTTTTAAGCCTTTTGCATAACTTTTAAATACTGTAACATTACGCATCCATCCAAAGTCTGACTAATCTGTGGTTAGTTGTACGGCGACATTGTACAATACGAGACAGAATTGAGATGCAAAAACAGAAGTTAAACTTAGCCATTGTTACCTGATGACTAAGACGTGTTCTTGCCAAGAAACTAGATTCTGCTTTCAGTTTCCAGGAGCCAAGATATTGCTCTTGCTGACAGAAAGAGAGTAGTGTGAAGTTCAAACAAGCATTCAACATCTGTCCATGTTTCTGCGTCCCTCAACCTGTACATGATGGAGCCCGTTGGTAATTAGTCTGGAGGCTTAATATTGTACAGGTTTATCTAATAAACTGGTAAGTGTGAGGTTCAATGATCCAGTGCATTTCTTTGATTTAGGTCAACACGAAACAGAAACAGAAATGCTAAATTTCACCTAAACCATGTCAATACCCCAATGGAGCTACAAGAATTCAGTCACCAAAATGATTCTCGACATCATATGGGTAACAGAACCGAAATTGTCCATTGAATGTGATAGTTTTTATATGACCAACGTTTCTCCGACATGTGAAACCCTGAAGAGAATCACATCAACGAGCAGCTGAGCCAACTCACATTATTGACTAATGCGAGAGGATTAGTTTCATTTTTCATCACCTGAATTAGAATGGCCTGCTTTCTATTGTTGGTGAATTTAGGTTGAATTACAAGCGGTATCTCAGTTTCCAACAAACTCTCCACCTAAATAAAGTGTCCTTACTCCGCTTACATACGGTAGAGACCCTCTGAGAGATCTCTGCAGGATTATCTATGACTCACTGTTTAAAGTCTCAGACGTGGCACGATACTGTTCCATCATTATAAATAACTATTTCAAACAATGTTTGGAACAGAGGTAATGCCACATAGTCACTGGCTACTAGCTAACAACCAGTTTATATCAAATAATGAGAAGAAAAAGTCCATTTGGGCAGTACGGTCTTAATGGGTCCACAAAGTCTGAACATATTGGTCAAATTACTTAAACATTGTGTCTGACTTACACACATTATGAATGATAACCTAATAATAATGATAATACAGCAATTAAAAAAATAATGAAGCCAAGAACCAGGAGTGGACCTGAGCCTGCTCCGACTATGTACATTTTTTTCACAAATATTGACCCAAATGCCAAAGTAAGGCTTTTGCCTTAACACCTCATCTTTAACATCTCTGTCTGAATTTGGGAATTTCAGTCTCACGTGTATGCAAGTAGACTTTGCCAGAAATGTGCCAGGCCAGCCAGATGTGTGGTGTCCCTTTCCCAATGCTCGGTAGACACGTGGCACTACCTGTAAAGCCCAGTGTAATGTGATTATGTTTTTATCATGCCATCGTGATTAAAGGAAATACTTCCTGGAACAAACAAAGGAATCAGTAACCATGGCAGTAACCATTATATGGTGCCTGTAAACACAGACAACAAAAATACTATTGTGCCACGCCATGTGATTAAGCAAAGTCACAAAGTATTTCATGACAGTCATGCTATGACTATAAGAACATTGATAACAGCCAATAGTGTCATAGCCCCTCTGGTACACTGCATCACTAGGACTCCACAGCTGCTGTGGCAGAACAAAATATTTAAAAAAAAAAAAAACTCTGACATGCACTTAAAAATTAAGATTCTGTGAAGATTTGGACAGATCATCTCCAAAACCAGAAATTGAACAATGGAAGAATTGAATGCCAGTGCAAGGTGTCAGACATGTTGGCCTGCAGGCAGAGATGGGCGTGCCAACTGAAGGAAAACACACAACAATGACCTGAATTTGACTGGCGAAGAAACAACTGACGTGTGTATGACCAGTCACCAAGCTGGGACATCCAGATCACATGAACAGAGCCAAAAACATTAAAACAACATGTGACAACCCGCCAACACCTGGTCTCTGCAACAGTACCAGGGCCCCACAAGGCGAGGAGCCCGCAGGGACGAAAAACATTAGCAACAAATATAACGCACTCACACTTTAGTAACTTATGTAACTAACACCGTGGACACGTAATGGCTTCCCCGGCATTAATAACGTGAGCTCACAGCCGAGACACAAGGCTGCAGGTGTCGTCCAGCAGCCTTGTGTCGAGCAATGCATGAGTGTGGTCCGCCGTCACAAAACCTTCAGAAGTAACTCAGTTATAAGAAACATGCCAAAAGCAGAAGTCGCTTACTTAGCTCGTTGTTACTCCTTTGTAAAGTTTCTCCGTAAAAAAAAAAGTGCCCCACTTTCGACTTAAAAACACTGACAATAACAGTCAGTGACGACTTTCGTAAAAATTGAACACACGAAAGCGAGAAATAACACACAGAAAAAGGTCGTAACTGTCTGGGTTTTCTTGCCAACACGGGAAACACTCCTCCAACACACATAAAGACCTTTTCACCGAGCCATCTCCTGCTGCAGTGCTCCCAGCCAAACAGACTCGGTTATCCACTTAATTTACAGCCCTAATAGCCAATAGGAGCTGGTTATTTTATCGCAGCCAATCAGAATGCAGTGAATATGTCGAAGAGGCGGGCTTCATGGTGATGTAGGTTGAGAACATCGTGTTTACTGCTGTCGCAACTGCGCTGTTCCCGCCCTCACACCCTCCCGGCGGGAGCACAATAGAGGAGGACAGCGCGCGCAGTTCGCTGCGGAGGGGGGACGTGCGGTTCGACAGAACAGCCAGCCTGGAAGTCATCTGAGTTCCTGGCAGTGTTGACGTCATCAAGAGTTTAACATCGCCAGTACTGTACTGGTATTGACCTCTCCTGGTTTTAATTCAGTGTCTGATTTAGCCTTCTAAAGGGGACTAATAGAATAAAACACACACAAAAACACACAAACAGTGCATTCAGGTATATTAGATGTTTATAAAATTCGAGAAAATCAAATAATAGGCAATGTGTATATATATATAGATATATATCTATAGATATATCTATAGATATCTATATATATCTATAGATATATCTATAGATATATATCTATATATAGATATATATTTATATATATCTATATATAGATATATATAGTAAGCTTTTATTAATATTGAAGGGGCAAAAGGACAAAACACAAAATAAAAGGCAAGCTTCATTAATTGAGTATGAATCAATAACACCAAGAGCAATTATTTCTCACACGTCAGCCTTCTTTTTAAATGGCAATGTCTCTGTATAAACTACACTACCTCAGCTTATAGCAGGCTGGTTCAGTTTTTTAAATGACCAGTTGGTCAAAGACAAGACAAATACACATGGTGGCAAAAAAAAACGTCTTTCTTTTTTCAAAGCGACCGATAGTGTTCTGATGTTTGATGTGCAAAACGATGCAAATGTTTTTATCAAAAAAATACCAAAAGGGTATAATGGTTATGATAATTATGTGATGTCACAGGCATTGTTTTATTTACCACTTGGACATTTGCATGGGATGTTGACATAAACTTGGAGCTATAAGTGTGGTTATATGATATACACATACGTCTTCGCTACGACACACACGCCTTTTCTCTGTTCTTCTCCCTGCTCTCTGTCCCGCCCAGTGCTCTGAGGGAGCACTCTCCTTAATTGCATTCCCCGCCCATTGATTATTTTAATGGTCCTCCATGCTACACTGTGGGGCTTCTGTGTTCCTGCACCACATTAAGCTCACACACAGTCTCTGAGGACAAACATGACAGCCATATCCTTTTCAGGAGCCCTGTGTGCTTTCCTGACCAAAGGTGACAATTATTGAACATTGGCATTGCCAGTTTACTTCAGGCTCAGAATAATTACAAAGCAATTATTGTAGCTTCCTCCAATTCTCCACAATTGCCTTGTTCTTTTCATTACAATGATGTTCAGACAACTCTTTTCATCAGTGTGGACATTCCTTCTATACATCACATCAGAGGAAGTACACAAGATTGTACCTCTGCAAAAAAAACTACAGTATGATGTTCTGGCATTTATTAAAGGGTATGTGCCGTTCCAAATACTTGACTGTGTGTTGTTGTCTCACAAAGACTGCATTCAGGATGACATTTGCATCTCCTCTTGTTACGTAGTCAGCCATTAAACTGTCATCTTGCTCTTCAAACCATCGTTTTTCGGTCTGCCATTACCTTCTGCAGAATTAATAGGGACGTGCAAATGTACTGCGATGAGCTGTGACCATGGTGACAGGGTTGATTTTCTTTCCCTGTGGAAGTTGGTGAGTACAGCATGTCCAGATGCAGCAGATCAAGCATGGCAAGTACACATCAAAACATTACAGTAAATGATGATTCAGCACATTTTTCAAGCATGCGTTGTAAAAGGTACAAAAGGCTACATTCTAAATATCATTGACATCAGCTTCGAGTATTTCATTATAATATATAGCTGATATGTTAATGAGTGAATCAGAATAGAGCAGAGGTATCATGATCCTTTATCTTCTAACCAAAGCACAACACATGTACATAAAGGATATGACTTGCAGCCTTGTCATGAAAAAGGTCAAACATGATGTCTTAAAAGGATTGTTCACAACAGTAATGTTAGCTGTTTATTACTATGCTATCTGTGAGTGTTTAAATATTTTTAATTAGTCAGTGTTTTGATGTTCCCAACATAATTCATCAGACATTACGCTTCTATTTTCAATCATTTACATTATATTGATACATTCTCCCAAAAGCTGAGTGATTGGCAGTAAATAACCTTTATGCCTTAGATCTTTATTTCTTCGATAGGCCTACCACTTGCCTCCTTATTCTTTATTTTTTTTTTATTTCACTCGTGCATATTACATTACTAAAACCATCCAGCCAACAATTTCCCGTCACTATACCTACTAATGTGCATATTATACATGGCAAATATTAGATTATACATTACATCCTCAATAGCAAAGACTATTTATACCTTTTTTTTTTTATTATTCTTATAGCCTCTCAATTTATCAAACCAACGACAAACGGCAAATAGCCTTAACATAACCAGTCAGCGTGCAGCATGTTTCGAAAGCTAGCTTTGTGTTTCTTTTCCTTATTTGTGTGCTAAAGACAAGCAAATATGAAAGTCATCCCATGTTGGGTACAGTAAAAAGAGAACAGAAAACAAACGTGACGTCGTAGATCGTGATCACGTCTAGAAAGTTCCCGACGACTAATATTGTGTCCTTGCGATTCGACTCCGTTCCCCTCTCATCTCTCCCTTCACAGCCCTGCGGAGCCGGGGCGCTCTATTCGCTCTGGTCCTTCTTTAGGTGGTCTGCCTCCATCCTAACCAGCTGACAGTCCTCAGTCACCTCCAACAGATCCTCCATCTCTGGGCTGTCCACACTCACCAGCTCCCCTTCTTCCACCTCCACGTGCACCCCCCCCAGCCCGTTCTCCTCTCCGCCTGGCTGGCCCTCGCCCTCGTCCTCGGTCACCTCCTCCATCTCCGCGTTCTGCACCACCTCCTCCGCCCCTTCTCGGAACTTCTTCACGTGGAAGGTGAAGGGGGGCACGCGGTACACGCTGGTCTTGGAGCGAGCGTAGACGGTGTGGTCGGGATTGAGGGACTTTTTCGCTTTCTCCTTGGAGCTCTTGATCTTTGCCCTGCGCTCCTGGTTGGGGGTCATGCGGGTGCCGAGCTTGCCCATCTTCTTCTCCAGGCTGTGCTTGGTTTTCTCCAGGTTGTCGCGGGTTCTCTGTCGCGTCTTCTCCAGGTTGTCGCGGGTTTTCTGCCTGGTCTTCTCCAAGTTCTCCTTCGTCTTTAATTTGGTCTTCTCCATTTTCTCTTTGGAGAAGGCTTTCTTTATGTTGTCCACTTGCTGCTTGGTGGTGCGCTGAATGCGCTTGGTACGAGACTCCTCGATGATCTCCTCAATCTCCACCTCCTCATTTGAATTGAGATTGCCTGGGTGTCCCTCGTGTCCCTCGGGTATCTGCTCAAGGCCCTCCACGGCTTGGCCTTCAACCACTGTCTCGCCTGCCTTGGATTTGGACGTCTTCAGTGGCTTCACTTTGTCCTGAGTGAGAGAAATAGTAGAAAAACAGAAGACTATTAAGCCACAGAAGCATTATATTAAGGAATCACAATGTGTGAATTGAATCATTTTCAATTTGACATTTACTACAATATTATAAGACACGGTGCAACACTGATTGCATTGTATGAGTCATGTAAATTATGGCATTTCATTTAATTTCATTTAATATGCCATGTGAAAATGATCAGCTAGAGAAAGTGAAGTTAATGGCCTTTGGGTGAGAAATTTAATTGTAAATATGAGAGTGATGCTTCACAGAAGCATGCGTCATCTTCACATTCACTGCACACATTTTACTGCTTGTAGCTTGTGTAGAGTGCCATCTAGTGGTGTCCATCATATGCCAACAATCAGATATGCATCCAGTGATTTTATCTTTAAGTTTTAATTTAATAACATAGTCTGGTGTGGTCACATGTACTGTACACCACATCCCTGAAATAACAATAAATCTATGGGGATTTAAATAAATAATCTGCAACTCCACAGTGATATTGAAACTAACGGCAACTGGCTGTTGCATCTACCACAGGAGTATTTCCTACCATTTTGCTATCATTTCTCTATGAATCCTAAACTCACACACTTTCAATGTTGTGACTTAACAGCTTAATATCCAATCAAATCTAACAGCAAACATATTTTATATTTAAAAAAAAAAAAAAGTTATGGATCATCTATAAATTATAGATGTCCTATGTCTCTATCTATGTTCAATAATTTATGCTTCTGCTTTTGCTTCACTGGAAAGACTCGGTGGTTTGCACAGTTTCAGTTTAGCCATAAAATGTGCACAGCAGTGTAGCAGTTTCACACAAAATAACAATAGGCATAAACCCAGAAGTAGGGCCATACCATCTGTTCTGCATACAGCAATACAGCAATGTTTCCAAAATTGTAAATCCAAATTGCACAGGTGTCCCCTTGCACTTCCTTCCTTCTCCTTTACCACACAGTGCACAGAGGGTTACTGCTGACAGCTGCCAATCAATCAGTGCTGCCACACAACACAGCAGGACGCCGTCAGTGTGGTACCAGATATCCACACAAGGAGAAGCAGTATGCTGACAATGTTAACCCCTTACAGCATGTCGGTGGCCCCTAGAGGGATTAAAGATCTCACCCTGCTTCACCTCAGTGCCACCTCACTGCATTTCTTTAAACAAAGATGTATTCGTAGACGTGCTCGTGCTGAATTTGAGAAAAATTAAACATGTCTCTCCCGCTCAGTTTTGTCCAATACTGGCCCGGTGGTGAGATGAGGTCAAGAAATGTGGTTATTGTCAGCCTGTTGCCACATTTAGACTGAATCTCCCACAGAAACAGCAGGGAGCAACACACGAGGAGGTGGCATGTCTGAGGGACACTGAGGAGTTTGAAGAGGTATATTGGGACATGTCTTGATATGTCACTGTCAATATCAGTGTTTCAAGTAGACTAAAGGTTTGAAAACTCATACCCGAACAAACAACTTGATACGGTAGGTCTTGCAGAGTTATGCCACTAGTAACTTGCAATATTTAAAGTAAAATTGGATTTCGATGTACAAATTCTGATAGGACAAACACCTGTCAGATCATGTGATCGGCACATCTCCCGGGGCAGTTGAAATATTGCCATACGATCCTATCATAAAATGGCCATTGCCTGCTTATCTGGTGCCGTGTATGGTGTGGGCTTGGCCGACCTGCTCTGTATGGGTTTATTTTTGGCTGGCCTTTGCCTCTCTCTGGATTCAATCTACCGTTCTCTGGCTGCTGGCCACTGCAGGGTCCTACCGACCCTCCTACCCCACCCCCCGCCCCCCCTCCCTCCGCATACACACACACCCACCACACACAACAACCTCCTCTCCTGCACGGCAACAGATAAACACGGCGCTCTGTGACCATGGCAACCACCTGCTCATGTTGTCTCTGGTGGGTGGTGAAGTTTAGCTGGATAAACAGCTGACATCTCTCCCGCAGTATACCAACATGAGTGTACTACAATTAAACTAAAATATAAAGTGCACCTGCCTTTGCAGACATGCACAAAGAGCAGAGTGAGGCTCTGCTGCAATAACAACATTAGTGAGAGACATTTCTGAACGCATGAGTACATGACTCCGCCCCAATATTTTGTCGTAGAGGTAATTTCATCAACAAAACTGGATTGGACAAAAAGATGCAAAGTTCTGAAATGTGACCAGTACGTATTGAAGATTTAAAGATAAACCTACACACAGTAAACATGTGTACTAAAAAAAACATTGAATAGCTGTCTGAGAAGCTGTTCAGGTGACTTCACATGTCCCTGGGAAAAGTTGTTTACTGCGGAAAGTTTGGCTGGTGGGCTAAAACTGAAAGCCAGGGTGTTGAGCTTACATCAAATATATATTTACATATATTTAATATATAAGTGCATCTCCTGTGTTCCTGGAGTAAACAGCCTCTGTGTATAAATACACATACAAATACATATGCATGAGTGTAAGTATTCATGCTGACACATGTACACCCACCCTCACACACAGTCGGACACACTTTCTTTTTTTCCATGAAGCCAAAACTGTGAACACTTTTCATAAGAAGTTCTGACGCCTGAACAGGAAGCTTCTGCAGCCAATGGAAAAACAGCAGTGCAAGGCGTCCGTTGCCTGGGTCCAGACCTTTGAATCCGCCCACTGAGTTCAAGTGTGACCAGTTGACTATTCTGTCTCCCATCAGGCTAAGGCCTCCTGCTGAGGTCATACAGAACAGAGACACTGCAACATGATCCAGGACCACATGAGCATCGTACATTACTAAAGCTACGATGCCTCTTAATCACGACCATCAGTGCCAAACGTAGTCCGCTTTTTATCTGGATACTCATTGAACCTTGAAACCTACATATTGTGACGGATCGTCATTGAGTACTCGCTGCACTTTTCATTGGTGAACCTGTCAAGATGTAATCTTGTGATCCGTGGATATTTCTTGTTAATACACACTGATGCAGATGTATCTGCAATAAGCTGATATCAGACTATTTATTGGTCTCGCTCTACGAGTTATATTTTAGTCACATTTTTAGAATGTTTTTAGACTTATAAGGCCTGTGGGAACCCATATGAGACATTGCATGTTGGAACATTTTGTTGTTAACATTCTTAAGACTTGACTCACTGTATCAGTGGAAATTGTGATAACATCAGCAAACCCTGTTTGGGTTTCCCTGCCTGATTACAAAGTATGGGCTTGAGGAAGACGATGGTAAGTTCATTAGTGTGTCTGCGTTACCTTCCACTCTCCTCTCTCTTACCAGCAATGGAAAAGTCGGCACTGTGTGTGTGTCTGTGTATGTGTGTGTGTGTGTGTGTGTGTGTATGTGTTTACTGACAGGTGCCAGGGGAATGGTGAGGCCGAGTGTATGTGTGCTCTCCTCAATAAGAAGGAGGTCTGTTGCTAATGTTTCTTTACTCCAAAGAGTGGCTTGAATCATACCTCATGGAAAGGTTGGCTAGAAAGAGTGGGAACTCTCTCTCGCTCTCTCGCTCTCTCTCTCTCTCTCTCTCTCTCTCTCTCTCTCTCTCTCCCCTCTACCCTCTACCCTATACCCTCTCCACTCTCCCCTCTCCCCTCTCTCTCTCTCTGTTTTTGTGTGTGAGAGTGTTTGATTTGCTCGGACAAGCCAACAACTGTCCGAGCCGTCTCTCAGAAGGAGGCACAACACAGGAGATGCATTTAAAACGTCCCAGTAGACTGAGGGGAACGATTTTGGTAAACAGCTCAGACTGCAACCTATCGAGGAGAAGCAAGTGACAGACAGAAATGTTGAAACGGGCCAAAAAGATCTGTGGGTGGTCAGCGTTGCCTCCTGCTTTGGTGAATTGGGTGTATTATTAAAGATTAGAACACCATTTTCTCATCCTGTGGGGAAAATGATGTAATCCTAAAAAATGTGGTATTTTTATTCACGGTGTTCATGTAACAACTGCGAAGCTTTTTCATTGTTTAAATAGCATCAGCAAAATGTTCTCTGTCTGACTCATACCGGGGCTCAGGGATAATTTAACTACGGACTGTTACCATTGACGACAGAGCAAACAGTGTTTTCAATCAGCACTCGACAAAGACCACAGCAGCTCTGACTAAAGCTGCTGGCGTCTCCTTTCCTCCATCACACACCCTCTCTTGTCTCTCTATCTGCTGTTAGAAGACCTAATCCACCTGGTCTAATATTCCTGCTTAGTTATTTTAATATGTTGTCACCCTCTGCATTAATACAATAATTAAAAGGCAGTGTCATTTGTGAAGGATTATTATGAGCCAGATTGAGTGATCCTATTAGTAACATAACATTAGTAGCATTTATACACAGAAATCCAAACAAGGAAAATACTCTGCATACATACATATATATATATATTTTACAAATATTTCCTTCTGAGTGGTTAGGATGGGCAGCAAGATTGACTTTTGTTCACACCCACAATCCTGATCCACTTCCATGCATGCAGACTTTTAGAAACTTGCTCTCTTATGGATAAACACACACACACACCATTCCTTTTGCGGGAGTGTGATGAAAGGCCTCTCCGGTGAGTCACAGGAGCAGCTGTCAGATCGTGTCCAGTCCTTGCAGCTGTGCACTTAGCTTTCACAATGAGTGATACCACTGACCCATTTGCCCCTCCAGGATGGGAGAAGGCCAAACCGAGAGATTGACATGAAACAGAGGTGGTGGTTGGTGTGTGAGAGCCCTGCAGAGGCCCGAATCGCGATGCTTTGATCCCTGAAGAGTGCTCTGCAGCTAAAATAAGGACGCTAATGTACTCTGGTCATTAATATTGATGCCTCCCACACTCTTCTAAATGAGGCTCAAACAATTCACAGAGGACTGGTCCAGCCGCCTTCTACCCCAGGCATTTTGGGGTGACTCTTATGACTGAGGGCACAATGCAAATTCTGTTTCATGAAGCGCTCTTATTCCTCTTAGAGCAACCCTGTGTCCTGTGGGCAATGGAAATATTAACAACCAATCCCACTCTCGTCTTTAGGAAAGAGAGGCTCTCTGTATACCACGAAGCCAACATGGCGATGTCATGGTACAGCGCAGACCACAGGAAGGGAGGTCCCTGGTTTTTCTGCCACAGTGATTTGTGATTTCACACACAGGGGGAAGCCCTTTTCCACAGCTCAGCCTTCCCACGTCCACGACTCTGAGGCCACTGGAATAACAGGGTTAGTCCAATGCAAAGATGGAAATGTACTTTTCCAATTACGTCTCTCTGCGAAATGGCTTGCTGCAGTGCTGGAATATATTATACAACTATCCCTTTCTCTGTAATAGCGCCTTCCACATCGACAATAAAGGGTTAGTCCGCCAAATGTATCGTCTCTCAAATTCTCCATTCATGCTTCATGCTTTGAAGATTGGAGTCAGTTCAGGAACAGACATGAATTTGCTGCAGTGAGCGTGAAGAATTTTTTTATTATTTTGTTCAGAATTTGGAATTTACTACCTTTAAGAGAAAGGAGCTGTTGCAATTATCCATTATTCATATTTCCACTTCACAGGATAATGTGACGTGTGGATCAAGTGAGGGCATTAATAAGCTGCCAACATGAATACAGTGCTGGGCCCAGCTATAGGAAACTATAACTACTGAATTACATTAGGCCAATATGACGAATAATGACAAATACCTCCTGGAAAATAACACCTAGGGGTGCGAGAGGGAAGGCAACCAGCCAATCACACACACTGCTTTGCTTTGTCCCAATTGAGCTGTTGGTCGTGTGATACTGAATAATGCCACTGGGACATTGGAAAAACTGACAGGCTGTGTTTTTTAATCTAACATGAGCCACTGAGCTGTCTTTGTATTCATTTACACTGAGTTAATCCCCTGTTGTTTCACTAGATGTCTCATGGAATTGATCAAATATTGAATTTCGCAGATATGCTCACGATATTTTCCCAAACTTTGTATGACTACTTTCCTTCCCTGAGAGAATGTGTGAAACTAAATTGTGTATTTGCAGGAAAATAGGAAATATAATAGAATACCGCGGTGCAATGTTTAACCTTCATAGTTTGCCTTTTAAACTGATATCATATTGTGATTCCATTATTTATAGATTAATCATTCTAAACATCCATGTGCATGCAAAATCTAATCCCAAGGGTTCCCAAAAGCTGGCACACGCTCAGTGACGGCCTATAACTCACATTCCAGTGACAAGAACAGCGAGCCGCCACACCAGCAGTGGGAAATACACCACCAGAGTGACCTGGCTGTTGCACTTCGTTTGGGAGGTCTGAACACAGCAGCCACTGCTTTCACACACAACCTCTTATGTTACAGCAACAGCAGGTATATTAATAGTGAATTTATGGATGCTGCTTCAGCAGCAACTTTTTATATTCCTGCGATAAAAAAATACTCATAAAAGACATTTCTAACGGTAACTTGATGCGCAGGTAGTATCGTTCTTATTTTGAGGTATCCACCACGAGTTGTGGTATTTATTGTGGGAAATATTTTCAATAAATGGTAAAAAAAAAAATACAAATAGGCAACTATTATTATACAAGTAGCATTTAAAGTGCAGTATGAAGCCTACAAACACATGGTCAAACACACACAAACAAATGTATCTGAAATTAGGCCCAACCACACACATATATCATGTTATAATTGATAAATCAAACAATCAATCAATCAGTTGGTGCTGCTGATCGCTAACTTCAGACCCGCCCAATGAAACAAGAGACCCTACACCTTTCCATTGCGTTGCTGTTGGTTCATCTATAATAAACAGCGACATACCGAAGCGGTTTCCTTTAATAAACCAACGCAGACAATTTGGCCGACGCTTTATTTTGGCTGTGGCCTTGTAGGTGAAGGGTGTGCCTACAAATCTTGGAATAAACAGCGCGGGGGGTATCAGCAGCTTCCACCGAGTTGTGATGTGGTATGAGGACACATTTCTGTGAGACGGCCAAGACCGCTGCCTACAACTGTTCAAGTCGAGGGGGTGACCTGGTTGGTCTCCCAGCTGGTGGAATCCGTCTGCTACTATGGGACGGGGATGTTGTGTGAGACAGGGAGGCAGCTGGGGCCTGAGATCAGGTCGGTGTCCTCTTGTGCACACGGAGAAACGGGCTCGCAAACACATCTGGACTGATTTAAACTGTAAAAGTGCTTCACACATGTAGAAGTATGCGCACGTGTACAC
This sequence comes from Ophiodon elongatus, assembly GCA_016806645.1. Classification (NCBI taxonomy): domain Eukaryota; kingdom Metazoa; phylum Chordata; class Actinopteri; order Perciformes; family Hexagrammidae; genus Ophiodon; species Ophiodon elongatus. The sequence goes on along the minus strand of JACSYO010000671.1, from coordinate 24,712 downwards.
ACGAGCACCTGGGGATTGATTTTGAAATAGTTTTCGGGTGTATTAAAAGAGAAAATGTGATGTGTAACAAATACTCATACATTTGTATCCCTAAATAACTCAACCACAACATTTAGACATGGGTTGGAATAGCAGGGATCCTCTTTCTGCTGCACCAACTGTATGTCCTAATGAAGGGGGCAGAGGAAAGGCTACAGTAACACTACCAGCAAATTCACCTCCTATATAACTGACCCACACACACACACACACATGACGGAGCGTTATACACGCGATCTGATAAAGCAGTGCAGAGAGCAAATGTACTGTGAGTATATCAAATTAAACCTGTCCAATTATGCCACATTAACCTTAGTCATCACTGAGTCATAAGTGTAAGTAAAATGGTCGGCCTCTTCATAAATGTTTACGTTCTTTAAAATACTAAATCAGCTTGCAAAGAAAACAGCAAACAAGGTTGAACATTATAAGAGGATGCTGGCCCGTACGGTCCGGTTTTCAGAACACACTCATTTTCAACTGGTGACATCAAAGACAGAATTTGAACGGTTTTGAACTTTACAAAATATAAAAGAATTACAAACCAAATGGAAAATAATTGTTTTTGCTTAAGGTTGAACTCTGTTCCCTGCATGCGTAGAAAATGTGTGTGTGTGTCAGAGAGAGAGAGAGAGAGAGAGAGAGAGAGAGAGAGAGAGAGAGAGAGAGAGAGGATCAGAGGGTTACAACATTTGGCCAAACATGCCAAGAGAAACACAGCTCTGGCTGTAAGATGTTATTGGTCGCTGCTTAAACAAAGCGGTTGAGAGGAAAAGATAAGCAGGGGTAATAAAAGCTCGACTTTAAAGACATTTTTGGACATTTTGGTAAATATGCTGTTTGCTTTCTGAGCTTAGTTTAGTTTATTGGTTTAATCTGTACAAATTTGCCATGTTACGAGGGGTTATTTCTAAAAATGGGTGCATTGACTTCCTTACGTGACAAAGAAATAATCTGGCAACGAGTCACTTTTTGTGCGGATTAGACAAACACGACATGACGTGTTGATTAGAGGTTTATTAGGTTCATTGAGAGCTGCTCTTGGGCAGACTTTGCTACTTTTGGACAGAGCCTGGCGAGCCATTTCCAGTCTTTGGTCGAATAAGCTGCAGCCTCATATTTAGCGTACAGACATGGTAGTGGTTTGAATCATCTCATCGAACTATCAGAACAAAATCTAGAAGGCTCTCTTGAATCTAACTCACACTGAGACGATACTGAATCTCATTAGTGTTCAATCTGAACCCCGGGCTCACATGCCACCGAGCACTAAACTGGCTCGGTAGCTGACACGCAATAGTGAAATGTGGAGCCTGCCAGATATCTTTCCATTAGCCCGGCGAAGAGGAGGGCTAAAGGGACAGAGCGGAGAGACTGGAAGACAGCAACAAGTGCTGTCGCAAATTACTGAATGAGCTTCTGGATTAGACATCTGAGTGGGAGTAGAAGGGGCTCAGATGATAGTGGGAGAGAAACTGAGAAAGAGGGAGGGGAATAAGTGGGAATGTTGGCAGCAGAAGCACAGAGATGCCAGCGGGATGAATCACAACACTAACTTAAGAGCTGCTGGTCAAGTGCTTTTTGGTCGAGTTGTTGCGCTTGCCTACAAGGGGTTGCCAAGTGCTTCATAACTACCCTCTCTGTAATGAGATCCAATTTATGCCTGGAAAATAAATATTCTGAAATCTGAAGTGGCCAAAAAAAAGCCTTGGCTGGATCACTTTGTCTGGAGTAAGTGGAATAGAGACATTACACAGCGTGGGCAGGGTAAAAAAGAACCAGGGCTGCGGCTGGTAGCGAGGCATGTTGGCTGCGAGCTGGGCTCTGGAATAAGTAGACTGTAACTGAGAGGTCTTACATCTCCATGATAGAGTTGACCACATGCCTATCACTGTCTTTGACCCGCAGCCAAACACACCCTGATTCCAGACGCACAACTGTACCGTCCCCCACTCTGATGGACATATCACATTGTATACACTGGTTTTAATCCAATTATTATTATTTAATCCTAATAATGTGCATTATGAAGCACACACGCGGCCCCCAGATCCGATAGGCCAAGTTACAGTTTAAAGTATCTAATAAAAGCAGACATTTGCCCTCATCAAACGATCTAAAAAGAGCACTCACACCGGTACTTGCATCACATGGAAACCATGTTGTTTTTGCTGCTGGTTATTCTTAGAATCATGACATTTTAATGGGGAACGCCATAAATTTTACACATCAAAGTCTGTTTACAGGGTTTGGAAAGCACATCTGCATATGTGAGATACGTTGTAACGCGCCTTTTGTAGGCGCAGAGGGAGCTGCCTGAAATCTCACGTGTGAAAAATGAAAAAAAAGCGCCTCGAAGCTACATTAGCCGCTACTCGCGTAACACACACAGATTTCTCACCTGACCGTCGGTGGGCGAGTTGCATTGTGGGAAATGTAGTGCCAGGTTTCGACAACGAAGAAGATTGTGTGGAATAAGTTCTGCTGCACGTATTTTGATCCTTTTTCTTAAACTGTACGTCGTGAGTCGGAAAATATCACCGGACTATATTGGTACAAGCATTCTTTTGAATGTTATAACAAATAAAATACCATTGATTCAAATGCAATACTTAAACAATAACGATGGAGTCCTTGCTGACTCCACTGACGGCATAGCACTGATTGGTTTCCAGGGAATAATAGCTTCATCTCTCATTAACTGGTTCACTTTGAGTATGCTAGCAGAACTACCTCAAATGAGAGCGAATGCAAAACAGACAAAAGTTTGCTCTGTCCTCAATGAGCTTTTGTGTGTGCATGAAGAGAATCAGCATGCGGCCCGTCCCATCAAGGGATTGGCGACCCTAGGAGAGCATTGACGCAGCCTGAATGCTCTGTTGTGATATTTGTAGAGAGTGGGGGGACTACTGTCACACAGCAGGACACCCTCTTCCATACAAGTCTCCAACTGGGACACGTGTGGGGCTTAGCTGAGATGAAGCTCGAGCCCTTTGGGGTTTTTAACCAGCAACAGCTTCAGTTGGCTGAAGCCAAGACAATTGCTGGACAAAGATGTGTTTGGTCTGTCTGAGGATGAGCAGGAGGCTTAACTATTGGGGCAGGGCTTTACCCATACAGCAGCTGTTTGGTTTATCCTACCATCAGGCCTCTGAGAAACTGGAAAATTATGACTATAACTACAACTTTTTCCATAATTCATTCCACTGTTTTGGTCATTTTTCAAAAAGTGTGTAACACAGGCGAACAGCTTTTGGACAAGCACATTTTTATTATTGCTGGAATATGGTATTGTGTTGGAAAAATGATTTAATACAGCATTTCTACAGAAACACAATATTATCTCTGTACAGCTTGTTTCTAGGTTCATTTCCTGACAGATATTGTTAAAAGGAAATTGCTAAAACACAACAGGATATTAGACTCTGAGGCTGAAGTAACAAAGTCAAAATGCGATATGAGACAAACAAGGAATAAACTTGGAATCGTTTAAAAATGGAAAGACAATTGGACTATAAAGGACAGCAGTGAAACATAGGGTTGGTGAAAGTAGGGCCCCATTAGATCACTGACCAGCTGTGAACCACAGAGCTCTGATGACAGGCTGCTTATGCCTTGTGCAGTAGGAAGACCCTCAGCTGCTGCAAGGTCACTTGCAATAAGGGGTTTATTATTTTAAAAGTCCACACAGATGCTGCCAAATGAGGAGGGAAATGTGCCACTTCCCTAGTATTTCAAATTCTAAAGTCACAAAACTGAAGTTCAAAATGAAGGATCACAATTCTGTTTATTCCGAATATATATATATATATATGTATATATATACCAAAATGGGCCATTCTGCACAATGAGTACTTTTACTTTTGGTATTTTAAGTATATTTTTATGCTAATTTTTCTTTACTTTTTACTTAAAGCTACTACAACAAACTTTCATTTGTGTTGATTTTGGCAGTCCCTGTGGACAAAAGTGGTAGTGACTCTGAGCACCAGAATCCCTTCAGAAAACGTTTCATTTCACTGCAGCATGGTCTGACAGTCTGCTCCGCTCAGTCCTGGTTCTGGTTCTGCTACACCTTCCGTCCCTCCAGCGGGCCCAGCAGGGCCCCCAGCAGGGCCCCCAGCAAGGCCCCCAGCAAGGCCCCCAGCAGCGTGTCGTTGACAACCATTAAGACATAACGAGTCTTCTCGCTAATGGTCTCATTTACTTATCTAGGTCATATAGAGTCATCGGTATTAAATTGAGGTTAAAAGTTAAAAGTTTCTCACAGTAACTTGAAGTAAAATTCTGAATGCAGGAATTTGAATTGTAGACTGCGGCACTTTTATTTAAGTAAACGATCAGAATACTTCTGTTGATATGCAATGTGCATTTGGTGAAAATGTCACCATGACCACACCCTGCTGTTGCCAGGGGATCCTGCGTGCCATCATCATTGCAGGTTTAATTATAAATCATCAGTGTCAAAGTCTTTCCAGACTAAAAATCCTAAAGCATGTGGCTATTCTCAGAGTGCAGAGACAGAGGAGAGAATAATGGTCAATGGACTGTACTTGGAGAGCCCTTATCTAGTCTTCCGACCACTCAAAGCGCTTCAACATTCCCATCCACACCCATTCAAACACCGTGGGCTACGGGAGCAACTTGGGGTTTAGTGTCTTGCCCAAGGGCACATTGACATGGACTAGCAGAGCCGGGGTTCGAACCACTGATCCTCTGATTGAAGAAAGTCCCTGCTCTACCACTGAGTCACAGACGCCCCGTAATAATACTGCAGTTACAGTTAAAGCCAGTATCTGTTTAACAAAGCAGAGGATAAAGGCTAAGGTAATGCTGTGAAAATAATACACTTGTCTCACTCAAATCCTAGCCTCACTCGACATTGACACTGCGAGTGAAATGCAATATTGTTGAGGAATGGGCCCCACACACCTTGGCATTAGGATACTTGTGAGGACACTGCGCTTGCTTACTTTACTGCCTCAGACGTTCACCGTGACCTCAAGGTTAACCTCTCCACGCCTAACCATAAGCCCATTCTTACACATTAACACACAAACAGACAGTGGAAAGTGGTGAAGCCTGACTGAGAGCCAGTGTTGATTTGCAATGCTGCCAATAATATCTGACCAGCCCATGCCAGTTATATAAACTGGACACGGTGCAGCCATCGTTTGGCAAAAAATAGATCGCGGCAGCTCCTGCAACATGGAAGTTACAGATCCCACAGCAGCTTTGAGACATGACGGTGACCAGTTTAGACAGTGATAAGAGCATTACGGTTTAGATAACACCAACAGGAAATGACTTGATTTGAATGATTTGTCCCATGAAAGGCAATCACAATGTATTCGAGAAAAAAAACAGTAAAAAGCCTGAGCTTTACAAAAATAGTGCGAGCTCTACGAATTCCACATCTGCAGACCTTTTATGTACAGCGTCCTGCACTGACAATTGCACACAGGCATGCAGCTAAAGGGGCTTGCAGTAGCCCACGCAGTGTCACTAACAGCAGGAGGCACCTGCTTTGCAGAGTAATTTATTAAAGACTAGTGTCTACGATTGGATTTCTGCAACATGCCAATAGTGTAACCTGCTCCCATAGTGTTCATCCCGGGAGGGGGAGGGGAAAAGGTTTGCCTGCCAGTACGCATCCTGAAGTAAGCTCTACTCACGGGAGGTTTGCAACTCTCAGATACGCTGCTACTAATGTTTTTAAAGAGCGCATTCTCCCTTTTCCAGCTTGCAAATTGCATATGTTGAGATGTGACTACCTCCAGATCGAAGGCCGGCATGCTGCAAGTTTAACAGCCAGACACGACAGGAAAAATAAAGAAGAAAAAATAAAGAGTTGCTAACCTTGTCTCAAATGCACAACATTGATCCTTCATTCATTCATTCATCCTTCATTCATATTATTTTCTATTTTTTTTTTCAAGAAAATCATGGTCCCAAACTCCAAAGATATCCAAAGATATTAAAGTGAAGGTTTGTGCACCGTGGATGCCTGCATGTCAGATTGTCCCACTGAATGAAATCTTAATAGCAAAAACTACATCTTACATGCCAGCCCTCTGCCAACTATCTGCCCTCCGAGCACTCAGATGTGGGGCGTTGGTTCACTCTCAAGTGGCCGTTCATGCCAGTGTTTATAGGCCTTTTTATTTACACCCGCTAGTCTTTATATAGTTTATTTGGCTAATCATGAAGTCCCGGAGTGGGAGAGCTCACAATCTGCCTTCGTTGTTTCCATGGAAGCTACTAATATTCCCTTATAAGTGAGAGAAGGAATCAGCCTCTCACTGAGCGTAAAAACAAATCACACAACGGCTTCTAAATAGTGTCTGATTCTTCGTAAACATTACATCTCATTTAAGTTTCAGGAAAAAGTGATTCAGACATTTACGTCACGGAAACTGGAGCCAAAGCTTTGGCCAGCATCGTCTGTCCTGAGAAACTACAGAACATTTCCACTACGGAGGGTCACCTCAAGCCACAGTGTGACTCTCTCTCTCTCTCTCTCACTCTCTCTCTCTCTCTCTCTCTCTCTCTCTCTCTCTCTCTCTCTCTCTCTGGTGAGATGATGTCAAAAGGTTGATTTGATAGATTTCCAGGTGCATTTTCACACTCCGTCCCCCTCCCAACTTTCCTTTGCGGTGTGGGGAATGCAACACACCTCCCTATTAACATGTACTGTGAGTGTGAGCTTAACATCCACATGTAAAGCAAAGCCGCGACATTCTCAAACAAAGATTGTTTGCTATAACTTAGTCCACTGTGATGAAAATAGTAAAAGAACAAGCTCTCTCTCACACACACACACACACACACACACACACACACACACACACACGCACACACACACACACACGCACGCACACACACACACACACACACCATGCCGCTCTCGGTGTTCACCTGGTAGATGAGGACTTTGAAGTTGCGTCTCTTGAGCAGCTCGGTCTCGTTGCTCTCCAGCTTCTTGATCTGGCCCGCCTGCTTCTCCAGGTTGCTGCGCACCGTCTTGACGTTGACGCTGACCTTGCGTACCTTGTCCAGCATTTTGTTGACAGTGTTGGCTGTGCCGACGTGGTTCTTGGACAACTTCGCCAGCTCCAATTGGATGGTCGACACTGACTTCTCCATGGTCTCCTGCCGCGCCTCCAGCCCATTCTGGGTCTGCTGGATCTGGTCCACCACCCCGATAATCTTGTCGAGCAGAGAGAGGACCATGACCCCGTTCATCTGCGCTTCACTCTTGCCTGCGTGGCCAGTGGCCGGCACCAGGTCCACCTCCTGAGCAGGGACGTCGTCATCCACTGCCGGCTCTGTGGCAGCACCCACCAGAGCTACCTCATCATCATCATAAGGCACTTCTTCGAAGGCTACGTGCTCCTTCTTGACACCTGTATCCGCCATGGCTGTCAAACTGCCTGCACAGTCACTATGGATAAAAATACACGGCTGCACAGCACTCGGTCCCTGATTCTTTTTTGGTTCCTTTCAGACAACTTTCTCTTCTTCACTTCTTTTCCTCTTCCTAGTTCTACTTTACGTTTAAACTTTCTCTTCACCTTCAGTCTCACACTCTCAGCCTTCTCTGTGTCTCTCTGCCTCTGCTCTGGGATGCCGGCCAGCCAAGGGGAGTAGGGCCTCTCACAGCTGAGGCATGTGTGCCCTGACTCAAATGCCTCTGCTCCCTGTGAAACCACCCAGTCAAAAGTTTTCCCTTCTTCCACCCGGCCCCCGCCCCCAGCTCCCCCTGCTGCCGGGGCTCCACCCCAATCTGTCCCCAAGCTAAGAGAGGCATATCTCTACCAGACTCCACCTCGTAAGCTTTGTTTATAACCGCGCGAGACACCATGGCACAGGCCTCCGTAGATGGCTCACAAGCTGTGAGTAGTAGCCATGTGAGCTGCACGCACGGAGGCGTTTATGCTCAAAGCGGTGTTTGTCGCGGTACTCTACGGAACGCTCTGGGGGGGGCGGCCGAACACAATGCACCGTGAAGAAGCAAGAACACTTCATGCTACCCACACAGACGATATGCCGCTATGACAGCTGAGACTCCACAGATTGCAACGATATAAGTCTCATCACTTTACAACCAAAACTCATTGAACTAGCAGCCGAAGATGAGAACAACTTGGCATTTCAACACTGCTAATCGCTACAACAACGTCTCTGGATCATTTCTGAGTTGATTCCAGTCGTCTGTAATCATCTGCATTGGAGGAACACATGCACTCTGCCTTCCTCCAGCATCGAACGGTCCGTCTTCAGCTTTCCATGGAGACACACAATCTATGTCTCCATCTGGTGGATGAATCAGGTCACTGCACTCATTACTAAGGCATTGAGTTTCAATACAGCCTCCACATGCAAATGAGCTTTCTTTGAATGGGAACATGTTTAAAAGTCTGACTGATTGATTTTTTAAAAACAAAGCCAAAACAGGCGTACTAAGATAGATTGATACCTATAGTGAATCTCCACAATTATAAAAACAGAAAAGTCCAACAATTATGGTCAATTGTTCTGTTCTACTGGTCTAATTTACATGCAATTCAGTTTAAGTGAACGGTATAGTAGAGCTTGGCCTTGCACCTTACACACACAGCTTTATCTAAACATGTTTAAATACAATGAGCTGCAAAAGTGGCTTCACAACAGCTTCACCTTCTATTTAAAATGCACCCTTTTTTTATTGGCGTTTTGAACTGGAGCTGCAGGACAAAGTCCAGAATATGTGTGCTTGTCCTGTACGGCTGTGACTGTTCCACCACCGATATCCTTCTCCTACAGCAACGCTACTAATCCAGTCTGCTGCAACCCAACAGTGAAGATCTCCAAAATGAGTGTGGTTAATCAGGGTCTTACTGGGTGCGGAAGAGGAGCAGCAGGATGACCGACACTCAACAAACACACACACTCAACAAACCATTTCATGAACCAACATTCATCTTTAATGCATGTTACCACACTGCAATACATTCAAAACAGGCCAGGATCCTGATGAGAGTCCAGAAATATCAGCACATAACATCCATTCTACACTCACTACACTGGCTCCCTGTCTCATTCCAGATTGACTACAAAGTCCTACTACTCACCCATAAATGCATAAATGGACATGCACCTCCCTACCTACAAGAACTCATTACTCCCCAAACCTCCACCCGCACCCTCAGATCTACAAACAGATCGCTCCTTCGGGTCCCCAACACCAAGCTCCACACCATGGGCGACTGGGCCTTTGGAACAGTCTCCCTGACCACATAAGGGCAACACAGACACTGGACTCTTTTAAGACTGGCCTAAAAACCTTTTTATTCAGGAAGGCGTTTTTTTCTTTGTGTTAAATCACTGTCAGCTATTTATTTTTTATTATAGTCTGTTTTAACTATGTTTTTAACTATAATCTGTTTTAACTATGTTTTTAACTATGTACTATGTACTGGCTCTGTGGCACTCTGAGATTCTTTTTGAATGAAGAGTGCGTTACAAATAAATTCCAGAAAAGTTTTGAACCACAACTTTCTATTGCTAACATTAGGTTGTCAAGTTTATGTAAAGTTGTTGTGATAAATAACAAAATATCGTCAATTTAAATATTCCGATTGAACTTCCATTTAAGCATTTCAATTTTCCATTCTGAGTTTCAGCTTTACAATTTTAAACTATAATTTTTATTTTCGGGTTTAATTATGGTCTGATTATTATAGATGGGTAGTGAAATATAAATGTTCTATTCATGAAGTATCATTGAGGGATGCTTTATCCACTAGGAGGCAGTAGCGAAGCGTTGAGGACGTCGACGGCTGTGAAACCTCAACGATGAAGTAGAAGAAGAAGAGGAGCTGTCAGCTGTGAAGAACCGAACACCAGTCCACAACAAACAGCACAGGAACCAGGAAGGAGACCAGGAGGAGAGAGACTGAAGCTCCACTTCAACAGTAAGGCCACTGTTGTTTCATTATACGGCGGATTAATAACGTAACCTCCTCCAGCGGTGATGTCATTAGTGTGGGCTCAGTCAGACACTGAACAACAGGTGCGCTACGTTAGCGTTAGTTAGCGCTCTCCTCGCTCTTTAAGCTACACACGGAGACAGGTGAACTGTAATGTAACGAGATAACGTTACCCGGCAACATGATGTCAGAATAAGTAAATAGTAACCCCACTGCTGTTACTTCTCTGTTGTATAATGTCACAGGGTCCTCCACAATAAAGTTGCCCCTTTAACTAACTTAATGCTTGCTAATCTGACTAGCACCCGTCAACTTGTTGCTGCTAACGTTAAACGACGTTCTTTTGCTAACGTTTAATGACGTTCTGTTGCGAACGTTAAACGACGTTCTGTTGCTAACGTTTGATGACGTTCTGTTTAACGACGTTATTTTGCTAACGTTTAATGACGTTCTGTTAAACGACGTTCTGTTGCTAACGTTTAATGACGTTCTGTTGCTAACGTTTAATGACGTTCTGTTGCGAACGTTTAATGACGTTCTGTTGCTAACGTTTAATGACGTTATTTTGCTAACGTTTAATGACGTTCTGTTAAACGACGTTCTGTTGCTAACGTTTAATGACGTTCACGCTCGCTCGCGCGAATTGCCGTAGCCAACGTGATTGTGTGGCTCCGCTGCGTTATTGCATCGCGCGGTGTTTATAGTCGTCGGATCGATGCCCCGGCCCGCTGTGACAGCGTCACGTTCATTTGGTTTACACATTAACTATAACTACCTGACATCGGCTTTGACAGGCGAGGCTGCAGCGACGCTGGTCAGGGAACTACGACGCGACTTACTAAAAGGTCAGATAGTTGTTTATCGATGACACGAATAGTCTAGTTAGTTTTTATATGTCGGGTTCCCTGGTGCTAAACCCGTTAGTATCCTGCGCTCTGAGGCAGTGTGAGGACTTACTAGAGCCGCCGGTCACATGCTGCCGTGTAATCCACAGATAAGCCCTGTGTGGTCGTTTTACAGTATGGAGCTCTGCTCTTCAGCTCAATTAGTCCGAGAACAGTCTTCACCTTCAGGTGTTAAATGTAACAAATGTTACAGAAACGACATTCTCACTAGATTGACTGTTAATCTTCAACTTGCATTCACAATGGGAATTATATAGCAAGTTATGTCACTTCAAAGCCTCCCCTTAATTGCAATGGTTCAGAGAGAACAACATTCCTTCACCTCTCATGAGATCAGCACGAGGGCAAGCTGATATATTTTTTTTCTAATTTTCTCTTTTCCGTCACATGTCTGCTTCTCGCACTTGTGCTAAACTAACACACAACCTTTAATGATTCTCGACGCCAGCGTGCCATGCGGAGATACGTGTTGAATGTGGAACTTCTCAGATCCTTCATGTCTTGCGAGAGGCGGTCTCTCTTTCAGCGCCACTAATTGTCCAATGTTGATGTTCAGTTTCTAGAGGTTCGGTTTGATTCCAAGGGCCCTGAGCACTCTCATCCTTCAGCATCATGGGGGAGCTCTTCAGAAGTGAAGAGATGACGCTGGCTCAGCTCTTCCTCCAGTCGGAAGCCGCCTACTGCTGCGTCAGTGAACTGGGAGAGATCGGGATGGTGCAGTTTCGTGATGTAAGTCGACTGCTGCCGTCCTTCTGAGTCATGATTGCCTCGTTGTCTGTCTGCCTGCCATTGTCATGCTTAAGTCATCAGTGGCATTGCTGTGCAAGTGCATGCCATCAGCGTCATGTTCATCATGCGCTCACGGCTGACCCCATTATTCCACACATGAGAGATTCCTGACGAGCCCCGAGGGAAGCTTTGTGCTGGTACATAGGATGGGCTGTAACAGAGGAGGTCTGTGCACCAGTGGCATGTTAATCATTTTATCGGATCATACATCCTCCACCAGTTTAGACAATAACTTTTTCAAATGATGTAGAAAAGGAGTTTTACACTTAGTTTTAATAAGACGATATTATTGATAAGGTAGTCAAAGGATAACTATGCAGATTTTGAGCACATCATTCATTAATTGATATTGAAGCAGCGTAGGTTGCTGATGTGTGTGTGTTCTTGGTTTTGCACCCATTCTGTTTTTGAGGCACATTTTTTCTTCTTTGTAAACATCGATGTGCTGGTGCTTGACCCTCACTTATGCTTTTTTTTTGGGGGGGTGGTTTCGCAGCTAAATCCTGACGTGAATGTGTTCCAACGGAAGTTTGTCAATGAAGTACGACGATGTGAGGAGATGGATCGCAAACTGAGTAAGTGAGCTCACAAATATCATGCCTTAGCTGCAGCTGCCGTTACAGGAAGCTCTGCGTGGAAATAAATGCTTAGTCACAACAATACTTTTTTTTTTTTCCACCCTGTACGCTTCTTTTTATCCTTGTTACTTCTTTCTCGCAGGATTTGTGGAGAAGGAAATAAAGAAGGCCAACATCCCGATAGTTGACACGGGAGAGAACCCAGAAGTCCCGTTCCCGAGGGACATGATCGACCTGGAGGTGACTGCTCTCTCTCCTTCTCTCTCCTAAAGATAAACCGTGAGCTCCCTCGCGGCGTCCTTCTGCTGACCCCTCTCTATGTCTCAACACAGGCCACATTTGAGAAGCTTGAGAATGAGCTGAAGGAAATAAACACCAACCAAGAAGCTCTAAAGAAGAACTTCCTGGAGCTGACTGAGCTCAAGCACATCCTGCGTCGCACGCAACAGTTTTTTGATGAGGTCAGCTTGACTTGCAAAACAATGTGCTCAGGTCGTTTTCATTTTACTAACGTTGTGGTGGCTGTAAAGAGAAGTTGGACTTTTCTGTTTTTATAATTGTTAAAACCTCCAAATACATCCTTGGATGCAAATGTACTATTTAATATGTATCGATTTGAAAACCACAACTTACTAATGTTTTATATATTCACTGTGACAACGGGGAAAGAGAAGCAGTGTTTTAGTCTAAAGGCAGCCATTCCTGGTTTGCATTGGTGTAAATCAGATTCTGCTGAAAAGCTGTCTGCTCTGAACACACACACACACACACACACACACACACACACACACACACACACACACACACACACACACACACACTGGAGCATTTATTGCTGCTTTATCTGGCAGAAGCTGTTTCACTCGTGATTGTTTATAGTTGCTCACATGATCTCAGCCCGTTTACACTAGCCAGTCACATTAGTTAATACGCAATAATTACACTGCTGTATTATACTTTTATTTTTTATTTTTATTTGCCGAAGTAAAGCCTCGCCTGCCCACCTTTGATCAACATCAATTCCACTTCATTGCCTTCACATGCAAAACTGTTGACAGCCAACGGGAAGTCATCTATTACAAGTTATTTTGGACTTTAATTGAGGTGAATCATTGAGCTGAAAACATAGCAACATGTTTATTCATTAACTAGAGGAAGTCACTGTCTTTGCTGAAAACAAACACTGGCCCGTGCTCTTTATCTTTCTCCTGTCCAAATCTCAACATTCATGTCAAAAGACAGACGTTTTCCACCAGCAGTATGTATTTATGGGAATGCAGTTCTAGCAATGATATTGGCTAACAATTAATTGACTCTCATGCAGATGGAGGATCCCAGTTTACTGGAGGAGTCAAACATCCCCTTGGACCCCAACGAGCCCCACCGAATGGCTCCTCTCAGACTCGGGTGAGTCTGCTTTTGTGGTTTTCCCTCATTCAAAAGGATGAAGCTTCACTGGGAGATTTCTATTCCCTGCACTTCTGCCATCTGTGTATTAAAACAAGCCAATCACCTCCCACACACCAACTCAGGCGGCCCAGCTTAGTCGGGCCACATAGGTCACTTAAATCTACTCACAATCCACGTTCACAAATGTAATTTCTGTAAGTGTAGACATTTCAGTCCACGTTGTCACTGTGGGGAAGACTGACCAACTACATGACGCTGGTCTCAGCTGTCTTCTCTCACTGAAAGGCGTTTGTGGCAGAGGTTTTTAATCTATAAATATAGAAAGTACAATATAGAAGTACTATCATTATTGTTGTTTAGGCTGTAAAATGGGAGACAAAGCAGTTAGCATTTGAGAGTTATAGCTTTTCTGTAATTCACTTATAGCTTCTATATGCAAAAGGACTAGCTCATGAAGTTTTATCCATACCAGCCAAGACAACAACAACAACAACAACAACAACGGTGACACAAGTTTTCTATCTGTGACAGATTTGTGGCTGGAGTCATTGGCAGGGAACGTATTCCCACATTTGAGAGGATGCTGTGGAGAGTTTGCAGAGGAAACGTGTTCCTGAAGCAGGCAGACATTGAAGACCCTCTGGAGGACCCGACTACGGTCAGTACCGTCTTAAGTACCGATGTCCTGTGTAGTTGGTCAGATGTTATTGCCGGTTTCAGTGTTTTATTAAGTCCTAACTGCATGATGTTTCCACAGAGCGACCAGGTCCACAAGTCTGTCTTCATCATCTTCTTCCAGGGAGACCAGCTCAAGATTCGAGTCAAGAAGATCTGTGAGGGGTACGTGACTCGCCAACATTCAGTACAATTTTAGGAAGTGTTCTTGGCCAGCAGATCCTTTTTAAAGGTGCTTCTTCTTCATCCGTCTTCAGGTTCAGAGCGACCTTGTACCCGTGTCCAGAAACCCCCCAGGAGAGGAAAGAGATGCTAGCGGGGGTGAATGCGCGTATTGAGGACCTGCAAATGGTAAAAACACTGGCAGGGAAACCGGGTCCACAAGGATGACTCATGAACACAGACAAAAATGCACTGGGATCAGTTACTTTTTTCTCTTTTGTTCTCTTTTTTTTTTTGCCTCATCAGCAAAAGGTTTTTCCGAAATTCACCGGAAAGTGTCGGTTGAGGAAATGTCAGGCATCTCACACATTGAAGCAACAGTTTATTCTCGGCTTCTTGCCTGGGCTCCAAGCCAGTTTAGAAGACGTACATTTTCATTAGGGTTGCACAAGTGACAGCTCACAGAATTCATGTCCACGTCATTCATTCTGCTTTGTTTGCTTCATCAGCCACTGATATAAATCATGCTAGAGAAAGTGGAAGGCATCCACAACTGCTCTCGTCACTCTTTTGACAGATGCTGTGTCCTGTAAATTTGCCAGTTGCGTTGATGAACGCGATTGGCAAATTAGATTAGTTATTTTTAATACAGGTATGGCATGGCTTTAGAAATCATCACATCCTCGTGACATAACATGTCTTCATTACATTGCTTCCATGCTGGTGAAATGTGACTTCAGTGAGTTAATTTCAAGCGCACAAGACCACCACCAGCAGTGACGGCCTGGCTTTCATTGGACCAGCAGTCGTCTCCCGTTAACACCCCCAATGTGTGCTGCCCCATCAGTTAGGGGAACAAATATGTGGTCAATAATAAAGTTGGTTTCAATAAACCTTGGCCAATGCAGATTAACACGTCTGCTTCAGCCCAGAGAAATGTCCTCCAGCAGGCAGAATCTTTCCGTTACAATGTTGTTGTTGTTGTTGTTGTTGTTGTGCCTGTGCATTGTTAATTAGAATCCTCAGCGACTTGTTATCTAGCGCAAGGTAAAGCCCTGTGAGCTACTTACTCCCTTGAGCTTTGCAAATTTTGTCACGCGATGATAATGATGATACGCCTGCCCATATGGGTGTTTTACATCTCACACACACACACACACACACACACACACACACACACACACACACACACACACACACACACACACACACACACACACACACACACACACGCATATCCCAGCGATCACATTTGTTGTACTGTGAATCTCTCGCATGTTACAGACAGTTGTGTCAAGTACTTGGATACTATAGAATCATTGACACAGAAACTGCTTGCAGCGAGACAGATGCTCCGGCATGTGTCCCGTTTATCAAATCGATTGATATCCTCTAACGGGTTCGCATGCTGGTGGAATGTGAATCGCGGCCCCTTTAACGCATGCAGTGTTTTGCTGGTCGCTACGTGGGCATGAGGGCTGAATGGCAGACTGGCATGAATGATGAGGAATATCAAGCTACTCGGACAGCAATGCGCTATGGGTCGGCCATTAGGCCCGTCGACAGCAGGCGAGACTGCTTGGAGGGAGGCGGTGCAGAGCTTAGATATCCTGCTATTTGCTGATCATGGGACTCGGCTTTAAATGTGAGTCATACAGCAGCATACTTGGGAATATCCTATATCTCTTTCGGGAAAACCTAATGGATCAGACAGCCTGTTGCTCTTTTAACATATGACTTACCGCTCACTAATCACACCCGTGAATGTAAACCTTGTCTATGAATAACAAGGAATATGTATGTGATTCAACGCTGCTATTTTTAGCAGCCTCTTTTTCCGACAGACATTATAATTCACACAGCTGTGACTTCGTATCGATGGATTTACGGATGAGGAATGTCTTTTGATAGCATTTTAGTTCCAGTTGTACAGTGGGTCGTGTAACAATAAGTTTGTCATTTCTGATGAGGAGAATAATGTCATACCTGTCCTCAGATCCGCTTGTAGTTCATAGAAAAGCACAGGGTTCACCGAAATGGCAGGAAAAGGTGTTTCTGGCTCCCACAGTGGACATTTGTCTTGACATTTTTGTAAAGATAATGTTAATCTTTCCACAGTTACCAATACCTAGCAGATTTTTTATTTTATTTTTTATTAACCAGAAAAGCCTCAATGAGATTCAAAATCTATTTTTAAATGGCCAAGATAGGCAGCAATAGACAAACAAAATGCGACGGATTACAGACAAATAACACTAATGCAATCAAATATAAGATTTCATTCCGACCAACGACCACCTCGCCTCTTGTCTCCCTCCGAAGGTGCTGAACCAGACCGAGGATCACAGGCAGAGGGTCCTGCAAGCTGCCGCCAAGACGGTCCGAGTGTGGTTCATCAAGGTGAGGAAGATGAAGGCCATCTACCACACCCTCAACCTCTGCAACATCGACGTCACTCAGAAGTGTCTGATCGCGGAGGTGTGGTGTCCCGTCTCCGACATGGACTCCATCCAGTTCGCTCTGCGCAGGGGGACGGTAAGCAGCTGAGCACCAGGCAGTTTATGTTCAAGGAGAATATTCACCATTTAGTAGGTTTAGTTCAGATCTTACAGCGCGGTCGGACAAGGCCTCCCTTTTTTATTCTTAGAAACTAGTTCAACTTTACCGAGTCATATATTGACTGTAGCCGAACCGGTTTGAAACACAAAGGTATGAACTACGTCAGTGCAACAGGGTGTTTGCAGTATACTCTTATCTTTTTGCTTGTACTCAAATAAAAGTTATTTGCTGTAGTGCATGTATTCAGCTGTGTAAACCCAATTAGTCATGGTCTCGGTGTACACGTCATGCAAGTTCCGCAAAACAGGAATGCTCAACACATTGTGCAGAAGATGATAAGAATCTGGGGTTGTGGCGTTCACCACCAACTGTAGTAAGCTGCTTGAGGCTACATTAGCCACGCCTAGCATGACACATCTGAATCTCTGAAAGCGGTTGAGTTGCATTGTGGGTAAGGTAGGCACCAGGTTTTGAGAAGGAATCGAGAATGTGTGGAATACAGAAAAGATGCTAGTTTTTCTTTTTAATGGTGCACATGTAAGGCCTCGCTGTGTGTCTGCACTCCACTTATCTCTCGGCTGTCTCTATTCTGCTCGTCTTGAAACACGAGGCCATGGTGTGCTGTATCACGGTAGCTTTCAGCATTCTCTGCATCATCCATTCTTGAAAAGATAAATAGGCTTTTTTCAGTATCTCTAGGATGTGCCCGGATGGTTGCAATGTTCTTGTAGTTCAGGTCTTTGAAAGAAAAACTAGCGTGTTTTAATAATCTTGTGTTGTGTGACACTGTTGTCTGCGCTTTAGGAGAAGAGCGGCTCCACTGTGCCTTCCATCCTCAATCGGATGCAGACTAAGCAGACCCCACCTACCTTTAACAAGACCAACAAGTTCACCTCTGGCTTCCAGAACATTGTGGACGCCTATGGAATTGGCAGCTACCGTGAGATCAACCCAGGTAAGAGCGTGTGGCACACCTTCCTCTGTGCGTCCCTGAACCCTGGACCTCCGTCTGTCCTTACATATCGGTGTCATTACATATCGGTGTTGTCATGTCTCTGTTAAGGCAGCTTAACTTTTTGTATTTAAGTCAGTTTACCCAGCTGCCTGAGGTATTAAATGTAACTGACAGGCATGCTGCCTCATCACCCGCCATCACCGTGTTTGGACATGCTGTTTATCGTGACACTCGCGTTGTTTCACCTGCCGCACTGCCCTCCCCTCATGTGACGCCTGCCTCCCTACCTCCTTGTCTCCAGCGCCATACACCATCATCACCTTCCCCTTCCTATTTGCGGTCATGTTTGGTGACGTGGGCCACGGGGTGCTCATGACCTGTGCGGCCCTGTACCTTGTGTTGAGAGAGAGCAGGCTGATGGCCCAGAAGAACGACAATGAGGTATGGACCCCACCATGGCCATCCCATCCGCCCCACACCACCCTTACTGGTGACCCAGCTGTACCGAGCTTCTGTGGATTTATTATGTTCATAATTGCAGGGATGCAGCCCCTTCTTGTTTTTCTTTTAGAAAACCTACTTATTACCTCTCGTTGATCGATTTTTGTGGCAGATTTTCACAATGGTGTTTGCGGGGCGCTACATGATCCTGCTGATGGGAATCTTCTCCGTCTATACGGGGATCATTTACAACGACTGCTTCTCCAAGTCCCTCAACGTGTTCAGCTCTGGTTGGAGCGTCAGGCCCATGTTCGACGCTCGGCTGGGGGCCAACTGGACGTAAGTGTCACTGGCAAACCCCCAAGTAGGCGCTCTCACCCGGTGGCTGCTGTAGGTGTGCAGTAATCCCAGACTCGAAAGTGATCGGTGCTCTCATCCCGCTCAGGTTTGAAACCCTGCAAGGCAACAAAGTTTTGCAGTTGGACCCGACGATAGAGGGCGTGTTCAAAGGGCCGTACCCCATCGGCATCGATCCGGTGAATATTTGTCTTTTGTAATCTGTTGGTTGTTGTTGCATTGCATGCTTTCAAGCCATGTCTTGGCAAATGATTATATATCTGTTAGGAAATAAATCATCAATAATGGCTTGTAATAGTGGCACTAACATTAGCCTGCTTATATAATTAGGTTTATCGTAATTGGATTTTGTTTAAAGGAGACGGACTCTCACAATGAAGGGATTGATCTTTGACCACATTGTTTGTCAGATTTGGAGCATTGCCACCAACAAGCTGACATTCCTGAACTCGTTCAAGATGAAGATGTCCATCATCCTGGGAGTCATCCACATGCTGTTTGGAGTCTCTCTCGGGCTCTTCAACCACCTGTGAGATTTTTCGTCCCAACATTTATGCTTCGAATTCTTGTATTTCTTTGTCGCCCTTGGCAATTATGCAAAGACTGTTTGTTTTTGTGGTTCTACGCAGGTATTTCAAGAAGCCGCTGAATATCTACTTGGGATTCATCCCGGAGATTGTCTTCATGGCCAGTCTGTTTGGCTACCTCGTCATTCTCGTCTTCTATAAGTGGCTCTCGTACGACGCAAGCATATCCAAGGACGCGCCCAGTCTCCTCATTGCCTTTATTAACATGTTCCTCTTCAACTACAACGACCCCAGTAACAAACCTCTCTACAGAGGACAGGTCGGACACACTTGTTAGTTACATCCATCCATCCTTTTGTCCTGAAATGAACCACGGCAAGTCAATTGTCCCCCGTGTCCTGCGGTTTCTTTCTCTCTTCTCCATGCAGATGGCCATACAATCCCTCTTGGTGGTAATAGCCCTGGCTTGTGTTCCCTGTATGTTAATAGTGAAAACTCTGGTTCTGCGGCGACAGCATTTGTGGCGGAAAAACCTGGTAAGATGATCAGTGGTATGACCTGTCAATAACACATTGCACCTCAATTATAATCCCTTTTTTTAATTTAATTTTCTCTACCCATCTTCCATGTCAGGGTACAGATAACTTTGGAGGGATCAGGGTGGGCAACGGGCCCACGGAGGATGAGGCTGAAATCATCCAGCATGACCAGCTCTCACAGCACTCTGAGGAGGAGCCCGAGGTAACGCTGTCTTCCACCTGATGGCATTTTCTCCCTCTTTCTCACAAAACTGGAGAAATGGCAACCCAGCAGTTTGGTGAGAGGGGGGGAGGGGGTGCACAGGTTATCGGATCTCCTCACATCTTTGAATAATTCAGTCGCTCAGCCACTGTTGGAAACGGAAACCGATGCCTCATGTTTCCACTTCCAGTGTGGCAATGAAAAACATCAATTATGGATGAAGCAATGCTATTGAGAAATTCTTTTTTATTATTATTTAAGCCACTTTTTGTGAAAATCCGACCAGTTGGGTTGCACGTTGTAAATCCTGAAGAGTTTTAACGCTACCAGTAAACCGTTGTGCTGAATTGTGTGTGTTGTTTTGTCTGTGGACCCCTCTAGTTTAATTCTAAAATGCTCTAGCTGTTCATGTGTTCACCCTCTTTTCTTTTTAAGTGAGTAACTCATTTCTCCTGTTACTTTTTTTTCTGTTGCACTGATGTGTGTCTGCCGATCTGTGTGTGTGCTGTCAATAACCAAGCGTTGCCTTTTGTCACCTGCTGTCAAGGCCCACGATGAGGAAGAGGTAGGACAGGAGCTCACCCCCCCTCCCTCCCTCCCTCCCCCGTCAAAGTGCATGTCTAGCAGTTCTGTGTCTTTCCGCCCCTCGCTTTGTTGTCTCCGTATGCCGTCAACCATTGCCTGCTGCTCTTAGCCGCGTCTGTGTGCGTGTCTGTAAGTGTTAGTCGGTGTGTTCCAGGAGTCACTTGTTGAAACGTGGGCTACAGGGATTCCCCAAACCGCGGGCGCCAGTAGGCCAGTGTTTCCTTCCAGTCCTGGTGGTATGCATGAGGGATCAGCGGGGCAGCTGATGCTTTGGGTCCCCAGGGTCCTAAGGCGACGGTGTCTCTTCTAATTTAAGAGGCTTTGCTTTTCTCCAGTGGCAAACGGCTTTCCTATCATTTAGCTGAATGATCACACGATGAAGCAGACTCCTCCTGTGTGGACCTCAGGACCTGTTGTAGAGATGTTGTTCTCCAGAGAGGATGTTGATGCTCCGTATCTATCCCGCAGTTTAACTTTGGAGATGTAGCGGTTCATCAGGCGATCCACACCATAGAGTACTGCCTGGGCTGTATCTCCAACACGGCCTCCTACCTGAGGCTCTGGGCCCTCAGTCTGGCCCACGCACGTAAGTCACACTCCTCCTTAAGGTTTGAATACACAGATTTACCCAATGATAGACACACACACACACACACACACACACACACGTACGTTTAGTTGTCCGAGGTGCTGTGGACCATGGTGATGCACATTGGCCTTTCTACCAGCGGCTTCACAGGTTTCTTAGTCGTGGCCATCGTCTTTTTCTTCTTTGCTGTTCTCACAGTTGCCATTCTTCTCATAATGGAGGGCTTGTCAGCCTTCTTGCATGCACTGCGACTGCACTGGTAAGTTGAGTTATTGTTTTTTTTTTTTTGTTTGTTCATCTTTGTCAAATGAGGATTAATCTGAAACCAAGTTCCTGCGTACTGGATTTTCTTTATTAAAAGAGGACTTTACTAATGCCAAATGGCCGTGAGCACCGTAAACTACAGCTCGAGAGCGCCATCTGCAGGTGAACAGAAACGGATGCGAGGCCACTGCTTCTGTTGGTCAGTGACGACTTCAGCCAAAGAAGTAGAACCTGCTTCTTCTTCTCTGCGTTACAAATGAAAAACGAATCGTTCAAGGGTCACAGTTTTTACTTAACATGTAAATCCAGTGTAGATGACAACCATTTATTCAGGAAACGGTAAAAAAAAAAGAAGTACTGGTATCAGAGAGAGGAATTAGTTTATCAATTAGTTGACCAGCAATATCAGACATACTTCACTGAAAATATAAATATCAGCATCACTAAACTAAACACCAGATTCAGAGGATCCGTACAACATGCTCCCATGTTTACTTTAGATAGTAGATTGTAACCAGATTAGCTTTGTGTTCTAGCCTCTAGTGGGGCCCGCTGCTCCACCGGTACCCATCAGGGCCACAGTGTGACCGCCAGTCAACAAGGGTGTGTCCCCCAATTAGAAGTTTGCAGATTGTAGTTTCCTGCGGCCCGCTCTCCTTCCTGGC
>JACSYO010000670.1:22500-87809 GCA_016806645.1 Ophiodon elongatus | reverse complement strand
AGAGGACGGTAGTTTTAGAGGACAGTAGTTTCAGAGGACAGTAGTTTAAGAGGACAGTAGTTTTACTTTCAGAGGACAGTAGTTCTAGAGGACAGTAGTTCTCGAGGACAGTAGACAGTAGTGCCAGCCCGTCCTCCTTCCTGTTGGACGAGACGTGCACTTCCTGTGACCGCCTCAGGGACGGGACATCCGTTATTAAACCGCCGTCTCCGTGTCTCCGTGTCTCCCCGTCTCCGTGTCCCCGTGTCCCCTCGTGTCCTCCAGCCGTGTGCGGCATCGTCTCCACCGTCTGGTTCCCCATCGGCGCTCACCGCGAGGAGGGCCTGATGTCCTTCGGCTTCTCGCTGTACGCCGGCTGGGTCGGCTCCGCCCTCTGTCTCCTGGGCGGTGCCGCCATCTTGTTCTGCCGCGGCACCGATCCCGGGGCCCCGAGCCGGGACAACAGCTTCTACTACTCCAGGCAGCGGGTCACGGCCACGCCGCTGGACCCCCCCGCCAACCACGCCAAGAGCGTACGAGTGTGAAGGCCTTATCGTGATAATTCTCTTTTTTTTTTTTTTTATATATATTTTTCTGATATATTGTCTTTGGACGATTTTGTGTATTTGTTTTGCAGATTTTACATGATTTGAAAAAAGAAAACTTTAAATAGCCTGAATTCCAAATATTACCTGAAGTACAGAGAATTTATAATAGTTAGTTTAGATGGATTTATGTAGTTTTAGAGGACAGTAGTTTAGTTTTAGAGGACAGTAGTTTTAGTTTTAGAGTACAGTAGTTTTAGAGGACAGTAGTTTTAGAGGACAGTAGTTTTAGAGGACAGTAGTTTTAGAGGACGGTAGTTTTAGAGGACGGTAGTTTTAGAGGACAGTAGTTTTAGAGGATGGTAGTTTTAGTTTTAGAGGACAGTAGTTTTAGTTTTAGAGGACAGTAGTTTTAGAGGATGGTAGTTTTAGAGGATGGTAGTTTTAGTTTTAGACAGTAGTTTTAGAGGACAGTAGTTTTAGAGGATGGTAGTTTTAGAGGACAGTAGTTTTAGAGGATGGTAGTTTTAGTTTTAGAGGACAGTAATTTTAGAGGACAGTAGTTTTAGAGGATGGTAGTTTTAAAGGACAGTAGTTTTAGAGGACGGTAGTTTTAGAGGACAGTAGTTTTAGAGGACAGTAGTTTTAGAGGACAGTAATTTTAGAGGACAGTAGTTTTAGAGGACAGTAGTTTTAGAGGACAGTAGTTTTAGAGGATGGTAGTTTTAGAGGACGGTAGTTTTAGAGGACAGTAGTTTTAGAGGACAGTAGATTTAGTTTTAGAGGACAGTAATTTTAGAGGACAGTAGTTTTAGAGGATGGTAGTTTTAGAGGACAGTAGTTTTAGTTTTAGAGGACAGTAGTTTTAGAGGATGGTAGTTTTAGTTTTAGAGGACAGTAGTTTTAGAGGACAGTAGTTTTAGAGGATGGTAGTTTTAGTTTTAGAGGACAGTAGTTTTAGAGGACAGTAGTTTTAGAGGACAGTAGTTTTAGAGGACGGTAGTTTTAGAGGACGGTAGTTTTAGTTTTAGAGGACAGTAGTTTTAGAGGATAGTAGTTTTAGTTTTAGAGGACAGTAGTTTTAGAGGACAGTAGTTTTAGAGGACGGTAGTTTTAGAGGACGGTAGTTTTAGAGGACGGTAGTTTTAGAGGACAGTAGTTTTAGAGGACGGTAGTTTTAGAGGACAGTATTTTAGAGGACAGTAGTTTTAGAGGACAGTAGTTTTAGAGGACAGTAGTTTTAGAGGATGGTAGTTTTAGAGGACAGTAGTTTTAGAGGACAGTAGTTTTAGAGGACAGTAGTTTTAGAGGACGGTAGTTTTAGAGGACGGTAGTTTTAGAGGACAGTAGTTTTAGAGGACAGTAGTTTAGTTTTAGAGGACAGTAGTTTTAGAGGACAGTAGTTTTAGTTTTAGAGGACGGTAGTTTTAGAGGACGGTAGTTTTAGAGGACGGTAGTTTTAGAGGACAGTAGTTTTAGAGGACAGTAGTTTTAGAGGACAGTAGTTTTAGAGGACAGTAGTTTTAGTTTTAGAGGATGTAGTTTTAGAGGACAGTAGTTTTAGAGGACAGTAGTTTTAGAGGACAGATAGTTTTAGAGGACAGTAGTTTTAGAGGACAGTAGTTTTAGAGGACAGTAGTTTTAGAGGACAGTAGTTTAGTTTTAGAGGACAGTAGTTTTAGAGGACAGTAGTTTTAGAGGACAGTAGTTTTAGAGGACAAGTGAGTTAGCTTTGATTGATTTATGGACCAACAACACCTTAACTTCTTTATATTCACAGCATAATCAACATGTATCGACCGAGCACCTAATAAACGTCTTTAAGTAATTAAGAGTCTCGGAGTTTCACTCAAAATGAGACATTTATTCCTGCAACGCCCGTTCTCATTTACACACGTTAACAGGAGATAGAGCAAACACTCCTTCAGGGTAAACACCGTTCACTCAGACGAGTAAACACAAACACAAAAGTAAAGTATGAACAGAATGGACAATGTCCATCTTCTAAGGAGGAGTGATGGAGAGACGCCATATACGTCTCTGGTAGAGACCTGTCAATCACATGGTAGCCCCGCCCCTAAAGCATCCCATGCTTTGTGGTCTATTCGATTTCTGAAAAGTGAAGCGAAAGATTCATGTGTTAAAGCTGCATTCTCTCTCCTGACCACCAGGGGGCGACTCTGCTGTATAGAAGTCAAAGCTTCATGTGTTAAAGCTGCATTCTCTCTCCTGACCACCAGGGGGCGACTCCTCTGGTTCTATAGAAGTCAAAGCTTCATGTGTTAAAGCTGCATTCCCTCTCCTGACCACCAGGGGGCGACTCCTCTGGTTGTATAGAAGTCAAAGCTTCATGTGTTAAAGCTGCATTCTCTCTCCTGACCACCAGGGGGCGACTCCTCTGGTTGTATAGAAGTCAAAGCTTCATGTGTTAAAGCTGCATTCTCTCTCCTGACCACCAGGGGCGACTCCTCTGGTTGTATAGAAGTCTATAGAAAATGACTCTACTTCTCTCTTGATTTATTCCCTCAGTAAACATTGTAAACATGAGTTTATGTCTCAATCTCTAGTTTCAAGTCTTCTTCAATACAGCATGATGTTCATTTAGTACATTATGGTCCATTTAGAGTCAAACAGACCATAAAGCAGGGGATGCTTTAGGGCGGGGCTACAAGGTGATTGACAGGTCTCTACGTCCTCCTCAGTCCAAATACGGTCACTTCCTGTTCACTGGTTGCAGAAAAAAACAAGATGGCGACGCGAAATTGCTGAACTTAAGGCTTCAAAACGTCAGTCCACAAACCAGCGGGTGGCGTCACCATGACGACGTCCACTTCTTATACACGGTCTCGTAAACAGGTTCCTCTCCCCCTCCCTCCTCCTCCTCCAAACATCCAAACCACACTGAGCAGACAAAGAGGAGGGGTTCTTCGGTGAGTATTAAAATAAAGTCATTCATTTTTGTTCAGTTTTCCTCTTGACCCACATCAAAGCCGTGATTGGTCCTCCCAGACTGATATCCACGCCGGTCTCCGTTCTGCTGGTTCTGCTCTCCATCTTCATATTCGCTCTCCTCCCGCTGGTCGTGGTGGTACCCCCTCTCCTCCGGGGCGGACCAGCCCTGGTAGGGCCTCTCGTCCCGCTCCTCGGGGGGGCGAAGGTCGCCGTCGTCGCCGTCGTCAAGGTGGTCGTCGTAGCGACGGTAGGAGCTGGCGTGGGCCTGCTGCTCCCGGGCGTTCAGCTCCAGCGTGCTGTGCCACACTCCGTAACAAGCGTAGATCAACAGACCTGAGGACGCACAGATGGATAGATGGATACATAAATACTTTATTAATCCCGCACGGGGAAACATTTTCAGTACAGCAGCATTTTTACATAAGAAAAGAAAAAAATCTACATAAGAAAAGAACAATTTTTACATAAGAAAAGAACAATATATTCAAAAATAGAATAGAATAATAACAATAACAAGAAGAAAATAAGAAAAATGCACAATATATACAAAAATAGAATAGAAGAAGAAGAAGAAGAAGAAGAAGAAGGAGAAGAAGAAAATAAGAAAAATGCACAATATATATAAAAATAGAATAGAAGAAGAAGAAGAAGAAGAAGAAGAAGAAAATAAGAAAAATGCACAATATATACAACAAATAGAATAGAAGAAGAAGAAGAAGAAGAAGAAGAAAATAAGAAAAATGCACAATATATACAACAAATAGAATAGAAGAAGAAGAAGAAGAAGAAAATAAGAAAAATGCACAATATATACAACAAATAGAATAGAATAATATTTGTAAGCTTCGGTGAGTCCGTTTTTTTAAAGTTGCATCACCAGCAGTCGTGTTGCGCACGAGTACTTTTTACAGCATTAATGCGCTCTTTGGGACGTTTTATGAAACAGTTTTGCCTCTGAGAAGAAATTATTGTGTTCCTATATGAGAGGATTTTGCACACGTTTTCCTTAATTTAAGGCACAGTGCAATACTTATTTTTAATTATTATAATTACCTTTATTTAGCAGAACCTTACTGGCCTTCACTTGCATGAAATAAGAAAACTTCCTTGCAGGAAGGAGCAGACGACTGGTCAACTAAAAATATAAACTCAAACTGTTCTGACCATTTAAAAGAACATTTAATAATATATTAGATTATTGTGATAATGTATTACTGAAAATTAATGCACTTGTCCCGTTACTGAGCGACGCTGCTAATTAATTGGTTGATGCAATTTGTTGGTGTTACTTCTTTCTTTTATGTGGAATTTTTATGTTATTTTGTAAGTTTTAGCTTTTTTTGTTTTTTAAAGTCTGTTATTTGTGTTTTTATGAGTGAAACGTTATGCTGGCGTCTTGGCCACGGGACCATCCTGAATGAGTAAAGGTTGAATAAATTAACACAATTTAAAATTAATAAAATTATTATCAAAATCTTATAACTTGTGAAATGTTGTCATTTTTTATCTGAGTAAATTAAATTCAGCTAGAAACTATAATAACGGTATAAATAAATAAAATAATTATTATAATTTTCCATCTTGTAATATCTGGTAATTTCTTAAATGACTAAATTTCCCAGAGTAAATTAAATTCAGCTAGAAACTATAATAAAGGTATAAATAAATAAAATAATTATTATAATTTTCCATCTTGTAATATCTGGTAATTTCTTAAATGACTAAATTTCCCAGAGTAAATTAAATTCAGCTAGAAACTATAATAAAGGTATAAATAAATAAAATAATTATTATAATTTTCCATCTTGTAATATCTGGTAATTTCTTAAATGACTAAATTTCCCAGAGTAAATTAAATTCAGCTAGAAACTATAATAAAGGTATAAATAAATAAAATAATTATTATAATTTTCCATCTTGTAATATCTGGTAATTTCTTAAATGACTAAATTTCCCAGAGTAAATTAAATTCAGCTAGAAACTATAATAAAGGTATAAATAAATAAAATAATTATTATAATTTTCCATCTTGTAATATCTGGTAATTTCTTAAATGACTAAATTTCCCAGAGTAAATTAAATTCAGCTAGAAACTATAATAAAGGTATAAATAAATAAAGTAAATAAAATAATTATTATAATTGTCCATCTTGTAATATCTGGTAATTTCTTAAATGACTAATGTATATATCATGTATATTCTACATGAAGACAGCTTGTTGCTACTGCATTTAAAATCCACAATCAGGAGAGTTTCCTCTCACCTATGAAGCACCAGACGGTGAACCTGGCCCAGGTGAGTGGAGACAGTTTCAGCATGAGGTAGCTGTTGACCAAGATGGCCGCCGCGGGGACGTAGGGCACGCAGGGCGCCATGTAAGGCAGCCTCCTCCCGCTCTCCGGCTGCTGTATGATCACGATCAAAAGCTTCGCCAAGGAACCTGCCATCAGCGCGGCCGTGAGGCCGGAAAACACCGCCCCGGCGCCGGATCCCTGCTCCACGCCAAATATAACGGTGGACCAGAGGAGGAAGGACGTGAGGAAGAAGAGGAGCGTGCAGCGGGTCACCGTGCGGCCGGTGGCGGGCGTGGGCCGGGCCGAGGCGTCGGGCATCGCCAGCCGCAGCCGCAAGGCGTGGTAACGACCTCCCAGAAGCCTTTTCAGCAGAGAGGCGTGGCCTGTGTGGAAATCCGAGTCGTCTCCCTCTCCTCCGGTCCCGCCGGCGTGGTAGGACGCCGACCCGTCGCCGTCCGAGCCTCCGATCAGCACCTGGTCGTCTTTGGTTCGGTCGTCGCCATGGCGATCCGCGGCGACCTCGGCGACCCCGGGGTCGAGCTCCTCCTGCTCGTCGGGCTGGTAGCGCAGCAGGAGCACGCACACGCTCACCAGGGTGTAGGCGAGCAGCGTGCCGATGGACATCATCTCGATCAGGTCCCTGAGGCTCACCAGCAGGGCGAGGATCGCCGCCAAGCTCCCCGACACCGCGCACGCCACCGCGGGCGTGTGCGTGAGGGCTGACACGTGAGACAGGAACCTACACACACACACACACACACACACACACACACACACACACACACACACACACACACACACAGATTTAACTGGAACCGGAGAACCCTCGTCCCACCTTTTCCGTGCTTCCTCACCCGAACAGCAGGCCGTCGCGGGACATGACGTAGATAACATCGTAGCGTAACATCGTAGCGCAACATCGTAGCGCAACATCGTAGCGCAACATCGTAGCGCAACAACGTAGCGCAACATCGTAGCGCAACATCGTAGCGCAACATCGTAGCGCAACATCGTAGCGCAACATCGTAGCTCAACATCGTAGCTCAACATCGTAGCGCAACAACGTAGCGCAACAACGTAGCGCAACAACGTAGCGCAACAACGTAGCGCAACAACGTAGCGCAACAACGTAACGCAACATCGTAACGCAACATCGTAACGCAACATCGTAACGCAACATCGTAGCGCAACATCGTAGCGCAACATCGTCGCCAACAACGTAGCGCAACAACGTAGCGCAACAACGTAGCGCAACAACGTAGCGCAACAACGTAGCGCAACAACGTAGCGCAACAACGTAGCGCAACAACGTAGCGCAACAACGTAGCGCAACATCGTAACGCAACATCGTAACGCAACATCGTAACGCAACATCGTAACGCAACATCGCCACGCAACATCGTAATTTAACATCGTAACTTAACATCGTAGCTTAACATCGTAGCTTAACATCGTAGCTTAACATCGTAGCTTAACATCGTAACTTAGCATCGTAACTTAGCATCGTAGCTTAACATCGTAACGAAGAAAAAGTTGTTCAAGAATTGTTAAAAGCACGGATCCTCCAACAAGCCTCTTGGTTAAATAAAACCAGGGTTGGGTGTTGAGGTTTCTTTGGATAGTGTGACTGTGACCCTCTAAGTGGGTTCCCTTGTAATACAAAAAGGTTCTTGGTAGAACCCCTGAGTGGGTTCCTCCTCACCCGAACAGCAGGCCGTCCCGGGACATGGCGTAGATGACCCTGGGCATGGGGAACAAAGAGCCCAGCAGGGAGACGGTGAGTCCGGCGATGGAGCCCACGGCCACGATGTATTTACCCCACAGGAAGCCGTGCACCGCGAACATCTCCATGAGGGGAGCCGAGCCGTCTATCAGGTCGTAGGGAACCATGAGCGTCAGGATCACGCTCACCTGTGCAGAGGAAGGACACTCAATCTTCACTTTGCATCCTTCAAAAAGGTCAAATGGATCAGATCTGAATGTTGTAAGTCCCTTAAAAGCAAGTCCACGTTTTTTATTGATGATATTTTATTAGAAAATCTAACGCTTTTATAAACAGATTCGTACAGCTTGCAGGAGGAACTTGGGGTTAGGTTTCGTGCATCGACTTGGACTCGAACCGCCGATCCTCTGATTGAAGGGCAGCCCTGCTCTTCCACCGAGCCACAGTCACCCGTTGGTTCATTGTTATGGTTTTGTTGGTGACCGGTAAACTAGGTAAACCTAATTCCTAAACTTAATTACCTAATTTTGTTGCCTGAACCCAACGGTACATAGTTTTCTTTGAAGCCCAACCGTGATGTTTTTCCTAAACTTTGTTTGATGTTGTTCCTTAACTAAATATTTGTGTTACCTAAACTTAACTCTAATGTGGACGATGCGTGTCCTTGAACACGGAAACCAATAGATTGCATTTCGTGACTATTTCGCAATAGACTGTTTCGGGAACAATACAGCGATCTGAAAGTCGTGTAGTCTGAATTTGGCTCAACCGGCCGAGGACATCTTGTTCACAGTAGTTTCAAATGAGCATTTTACATTTTTTTTTAAACCCCCTGGCCATCTGGACACCAACAAAAACAGGAGAGCCATATTATAATTTATTAGAGTCACATATCATGTGTACAATAAACCACCCAACTATAGCACCTTTGTTTGTTGTTGGCTACATCTGCAATGCTGTTTCGTTTTGTTAGTTAATTTAATTTAATATTATTCTATTCTATTTTTGTATATATTGCGCATTCTTCTTATTTTCTTCTTCTTCTTCTTATATTCTATTTTTGTATATATTGTTCTTTTCTTATGTAAAAATTGTTCTTTCTTATGTAAAAATGCTGCTGTACCAAAAAAGATTTCCCTTGCAGGATTAATATAGTATCTATCTATCTATCTATCTATCTATCTATCTATCTATCTATTATTATCTATCTATCTATCTATCTATCTATCTATCTATCTATCTATCTATCTATCTATTATCTATCTATCTATCTATCTATCTATCTATGTTTCAAATACGTTGCCACCATGCAAAAATTCCAAATGCAATTTCTTCCAAATTTGTCTCAAATCTCAAAGCTTCAATCCCAGAATACTTTCAGCCGAAGAGACGATAGAAAGGTGAAATGTTTCTATCTGTTCAAGAGATTTTGTTTTGCTCATGTTGCGCAACACTGACCGACACGTAGGCCGTGAGGCAGGTGACCAGCGAGGCGGTGATGGCGTACGGGATGGAGGTGTTTGGGTCTTTCGCCTCCTCTCCCGTCGTCGCGATGATGTCGAAGCCGATGAAGGCGTAGAAGCAAGTCGCCGCACCTTGCATCACCTGATCAGCAAACAAGAGATCACTTCATTTTCATTTCATTCATTTTTTTGGCTTCTCCACTCCTGTTCGAATGGGTGAAAAGTGTTTGAACGCCTCACCCCTGACCAGCCGTATGGCAGGAAGTTGCCGCTCTCCCAGTTGCTGGCGGAGAGGAAGAAGAGTCCGGCGATGACCATGAAGACCCAGACCACCAGGTTGACCGCGTTGAGGACGTTGTTGAAGCCCACCGTGTTGCGCACGCCGAGAGCAACGATCACCGTGACCAGCAGGGCGATGAACAGGGCCAGCAGGTCCGGGTACGTGTCCTCACCTTTACCTGAGGCCGGCGGAAGCAAAGCAGCTTTTACGGGGAAATTATTTCATCGTCGTGAGGAAGAGAGGAAGTGTTTGTGTGAGAGAGGAACGATTGGGACAGGAAGTGCTTCATCAGTCAGTTCATTCATGTTCCCCAGAGGATGAATCCCAATAACTTTGGAGATCTTCTTGTGCCACCGTGAAGGTTACTTTTGTGGTTTTAAGTAAAATATCTTAACAACTATTTGATGCATTACCATAACATTCATGTTCCCCAGAGGATAAATCATGATAACTTTGGTTATCTGCTCACTTTTCCTCTGGCACCACCATGAGGGTTACATTACCAGTACATTTTGTACAGTCATTCATGTTCCCCAGAGGATGAATCCCAATAACTTTGGAGATCCTCTTGTACCACAATGAAGGTTACTTTTGTGGTTTTAAGTAAAATATCTTAACAACTATTTGATGCATTACCATACGATTTTGTACAGTCATTCATGTTCCCCAGAAGATGAATCATGATAACTTTGGTGATCCACTTGCGCCACCATGAAGGTTACTTTTGTGGTTTTAAGCAAAATATCCTAACAACTATTGGATGCATTACCATAAGATTTTGTACAGACATTTATGTTCCCCAGAGGATGAATCCTGAAGACTTTGGGGATCCCTCAACTTTTCCTGTAGTGCAACCATCAGGTTGCATTTGTGGTTTTAAGCAAAGTATCTCAACAACTATTGAATGCTTTACCAGTAGATTTTGTACAGACAGTCATGTTCCCCAGAGGATGAATCATGATGACTTTGATGATCCTCTCGCGTCATCATGAGGGTTACAGTTGATGTTTTAAGTGAAATACCTCAACAACTATAAATGGATTACCATGAAATTTGGTTCGGACATTCATGTTCCCCTCAGGATGAATTGAAACATCTAAAAGGCCCAACAAGTAGGATTTAGGGTCCTCAACCAAAGACCAACATGCAATTTTGGTGACAAATCGATTAGTAGAACGACAACTGTATTTAGCATTTAGCGCTAATGTGAGCACGTGAATCTTGACACGTTAGTAAATTACAATCGCTGTCAGTCGTGAACAGATTTTATATTGTATATTGTAAAACGTCCCGCGTACTGATCGCACTGACCGAGTCCTCTGAGCGTGCCCAGGTGTGTGATCATGTAGTTGCTGATGCTGTGATTGGCCAGAGAGTCAAACATGCTGCTGAGAGCCGACGCCCCCGCCGCCGTGCCGATCAGATACTCCAGGATCAGGTTCCAGCCAATGAAAAACGCCACGAACTCCCCGACTGTCACGTAGCTGTAGGTGTAGGCCGAGCCGGTCGTCTTCGGGACCCGGACACCAAACTCCGCGTAGCACACACCTGAAGGCAAAAATACACAAATGCAACGAGTTCAGTGAGACAATGGGCGTTTTGTAAGATAAGAATATGGTGACGGGTTCCCTCAAATACACACACTCTAGATTATTTAGATTCAATCCGACATAAACTGTCCTGCTGCCACAGATACTCACTAGAGGACCAAATGTGGATTAATCCGCCGCTGAAAATAGTCTCTAACAAATGCACTATTTTCTTGTTATTTTTTGCAAATAACTACATATTTGTGTTTTGAAAGATTCACCTCTCAGTGAACTCTCAAAAACAGGATTATAAAGAGGTTCTTTCTGGATGGTTTCTACTCAAAACCATTTTTTTCTGAAGAAAAGGTTCTTTAATGGTTAATTGTAGACTGGTAACGTAACATGGTAGCGCAACATGGTAACGCAACATGGTTACGCAACATGGTAACGTAACATGGTAGCGTAACATGGTAGCGTAACATGTTAACGTAACATGTTAACGTAACATGGTAACGCAACATGGTAGCGCAACATGTTAACGCAACATGGTAACGCAACATGGTAACGCAACATGGTAACGCAACATGGTAACGCAACATGGTTACGCAACATGGTAACGCAACATGGTAGCGTAACATGGTAGCGTAACGTAGCATAACATGGTAGAGTAACATGGTAACGTAACATGGTAACGTAACATGGTAACGTAACATGGTAACGTAACATGGTAACGTAACATGGTAACGTAACATGGTAACGTAACATGGTAACTCAACATGGTAACGTAACATGGTAGCGTAACATGGTAGCGTAACATGGTAGCGTAACATGGTAGCGTAAGATGGTAACGTAACATGGTAACTCAACATGGTAACTCAACATGGTAGCGTAACATGGTGACGTAACATGGTAGCGTAACATGGTAACTCAACATGGTAACGTAACATGGTAGCGTAACATGGTGACGTAACATGGTAGCGTAACATGGTAGCGCAACATGGTAACGAAGAAAAAGTTGTTCAAGGATTGTTAAAAGCACGGATCCTCCAACAAGCCTCTCGGTTAAATAAAACCAGGGTTGGGTGTTGAAGTTTCTTTGGATAGTGTGACTGTGACCCGGTAAGTGGGTTCCCTTGTAATACAAAAAGGTTCTTGGTAGAACCCCCTGAGTGGGTTCTAGACGAAACCCTTGGGAAATAAAGGGGTTCTTGGGAGAGCCCATCGGGGGAAAGGCTTCTGGATAAAATCGTTCTGGGCGAAACCATTTGACCATAGAAGGATCTTCTGTTGAACTCCGTATCGGGGGTTCTGGGTGGAACCTTTAACAGATGGTTCAAGGTACAACCCTCCAAAGGGGTTCCAAGTGGAACCTTTCTAAAAGGCTCCATCAGGAACCAAAAAGGGTTCCTCTTTGAGGGGAAGTCGAAAAACCCTATACGGTTCTAGTTAGCGCCTTTATTTCTAAGAGTGTAGGAACCAATGGGCTTGGAGCTGAGAGCAACAGACAGGAAGTCAGACCGTATTGAGAGACGCACTAAAGTGTTGTTGTTGTTGTTGTTTACATTTTGAACTGCATATAAATGGAGAACACCACCAACAGACCATATGTTTGTTTCTCTCAATGTTCGCCTCACCTGACAGTATGGACGCCACCGCTGCGATGATGAAAGACAGGATGACCCCGGGCCCGGCCATCGCCTTGGCGACCAGCCCGGCGACCACGTACATCCCGGTGCCAACGCAGCTGCCCACGCCGAGCGACACCAGGTCCGCGGTGGTCAGGACCTTGGAGAGCCCGACCGGCGACCCCTCCCCGAGCTCGGTGAGGTCGTCGGAGCCGTGAGCCATGGCGCCCACGGGTTTGGTTCGCAGCAGGCGGGAGTACATGTTGTACCAGGCGTCGCCCAACGGCAGCCGGCCGAGCCACGCCGCCATCGCCCGCGCCCGTTTACCGCCCGTTTACCGCCCGCTTACCGCCTGTTTACCGCCCCTTTTACCTCTTTCTACCTTTTCTCTGACGCTCCCTCGATCATTCTTTCACATCCTCGTCCGACATCCTCCTCCTTCTTGTCTCGCGTTGGTTCTTCAAGATCCTCGGATCCAGAAGACAAAGCAGACGTGGAAGAAGAATTCAGATCATTTGATTTCGTAAAAGTATCAATGAAACAATTAAAAAAGCACAGACGTAGAAATACAGAAGTTTGGCTACATCTTGCACTACTGTTTCGTTTTGTTAGTTAATTTCATTTAATATTATTATTCTATTCTATTTGTTGCATATATTGTGCATTTCTTATTTTCTTCTTCTTCTTCTTCTATTCTATTTTTGTATATATTGTTCTTTTCTTATGTAAAAATGCTGGTGTACTGAAGGAATGCCCCCTTGCGGGATTATTTATTATTTATTATATTTATCTATCTATCTAACTACAGTTACAGCAAACGTAGTGGACAAAAACTACAATATTTCCCTTTTGAAACGTGGTGATGTACAATTTTTCTCAAGTTAAATAAAAGTACTTCAAAACTGGACTTAAATACAGCTTTTTTTGTACCAAAAATAACCAACAAAGAAGTAATAGAGGTAATGGAGATTAAATAGTTTAATTAATTAATAAATAATTGCGATAAACGATATTATTGTAATTTCAAAACCATTTTATGCTATGATATAATGATAATATAATATAATATTAATGCAAGTACACCCTTTGAAAGAGAATATGCAGACATTTGATTTGGAATAAAATTATTATAATATTGTAAATAAATAAATAATAAATATAATAAAACCCCAAAACCCAAAAACATATTCTAGTGTAAAATTTGTCTCCCTATTTTACCATGTGAAAATATTAATTTGGTGGAGAAATACAACATTTTGTTTAGTATTTTTGGACAAAAAGAAGTTAAATTTAAATTTAATTTAATAATAAAACTTTAAAAAAAAGATGTCTTCAGTAGAAAGTAGTACTTATTCAATGCTTATAAATATATGTATATATATATATAAAAATATATACACATGTATATATATATACATATATATACACATGTGTGTATATATATATATATATATATATATATATATATATATATATATATATATATATATATATATATACATATATATATATATATATAAACATGTATATATATACATATATATACACATGTATATATATATATATACATATATATATACATGTGTATATATATATATATGTATATATATATTTACATATATATATACATGTGTATATATATATATATATATACACATGTATATATATATATGTATATATATATATACATATATATATACATGTGTATATATATATGTATATATATATACATGTATATATATTCAATTCTTTAATATCGATGGCCGAAGAGCAAAACCTCCTGTCTGAAAAATGCACTTTTTTGAGAATACTAAAAAAAACTTGTTGTTTTCTTGCAGAATGCTATTTGTTAAGGATACCCAATACATAATACAAAAAATACAAAAATACAAAAGAAAATACAAATAAAATAAAATATATATATATATACAAAGTGCAGATAGGAGGTTATTGCACTTTGGCCATCGATATATTCCTTTATAAAAACAGCTTATTGATTCATTCTAAAATAAATAAACAGTGCAATAATAAAAGACCAATAAGAGGCAGGTATACCTGCCAACAGGTGATGATGGGATACCATCAGCTGTTCCCATCACTCACTGGAGCGAGACTCCCTCTCTGAAACTTTAATGAGGCCCGAGGATCTACTTTCATCACGGAAAGGTACGACGGAGGAAACTAAAACCGAACCAACGTCTACAAATCTGAAATTACCGCTTTGCGCTTTAACCAAAACCTGAACGGAAAATCAACACGTGATTAAAGATAAAAAAAAAAAAAAAAAACACCCAACGTGCAGGTTGAAGATGCACACCTGAGCAGACAGGTAACACACTCACCTGCTGTGTGTTTTCCCGGGGAAGCGTTGGTTGAGTCCACGTCCTCTGCAGACCTGAAGGAAATGGTGAGGAGACGACAGCGTTAATCCTTCAGACCGGACACCACGTGATCAGGTGGATACATTATTCAACACCTGAGACTGGCCAGGTGTGTCTGTGTGTGTGTGTGTGTGTGTGTGTGTGTGTGTGGGTCATAATTAATTCATAGGACGGAGGATAGAATAGCCGCTGTGAAGGTGTGTGAGTTAACTTTGTGCTGCAGCTGCCACAGGTGACGTTTCTTTACTCTCTGTATCCCGAGCTGAGAAAATGACCAGGTGTGTGTGTGTCTCTATGTCTTGTATGTGGTACATAGTGAGGACCGTAAGAATCAACACAGTTGGGAATTTTTTTTGGAAAGCGAGGACATTTTGCCCAATCCTCAGTTCTTCAAAGGCCCGTTTGAGGGTTAAGACTCGGTTTCAAGGTTTGGGTTAGAATTAGGTTCAGTTGTGACAGTAAGGGGCAAGGGACCGCATTATGTAAATGAGGGTCCCCACAAAGACAGACGTACAGGGAGGTGTGTGTGTTTGGGTACCAGGTTATGGACATGTAAAGGGTCCCCCACCCCTTCAACATAAGAACAAGAGCCACAGATTCAAAGAGACATATTTTTTGGTAGTTTTGCATCATTTTGTGTCTCTTTGTAGTTATTTTGTCTCTTTGCAGTTATTATGTGTCTCTTTGTAGTTATTTTGTCTCTTTGTAGTTATTTTGTCTCTTTGCAGTTATTATGTGTCTCTTTGTAGTTATTATGTGTCTCTTTGTAGTCATGTTGTGTCTCTTTGTAGTCATTATGTGTCTCTTTGTAGTTATTGTGTCTCTTTGTAGTTATTATGTGTCTCTTTTTAGTCATGTTGTGTCTCTTTGTAGTCATTATGTGTCTCTTTGTAGTTATTATGTGTCTCTTTGTAGTCATTATGTGTCTCTTTGTAGTTATTATGTGTCTCTTTCTAGTCATTATGTGTCTCTTTGTAGTCATTATGTGTCTCTTTGTAGTCATTATGTGTCTCTTTGTAGTCATGTTGTGTCTCTTTGTAGTCATGTTGTGTCTCTTTGTAGTCATGTTGTGTCTCTTTGTAGTCATGTTGTGTCTCTTTTAGTCATGTCTGTAATCCCAAAGTATTATGCTTTTGTAGTCATGTTGTGTCTCTTTGTAGTCATTATGTGTCTCTTTGTAGTTATTATGTGTCTCTTTGTAGTTATTATGTGTCTCTTTTTAGTCATGTTGTGTCTCTTTGTAGTCATTATGTGTCTCTTTGTAGTTATTATGTGTCTCTTTGTAGTCATTATGTGTCTCTTTGTAGTTATTATGTGTCTCTTTCTAGTCATTATGTGTCTCTTTGTAGTTATTATGTGTCTCTTTCTAGTCATTATGTGTCTCTTTGTAGTCATTATGTGTCTCTTTGTAGTCATGTTGTGTCTCTTTGTAGTCATGTTGTGTCTCTTTGTAGTCATGTTGTGTCTCTTTGTAGTCATGTTGTGTCTCTGTAGTCATTATGTGTCTTTTTGTAGTCATGTTGTGTCTCTTTGTAGTCATTATGTGTCTCTTTGTAGTTATTATGTGTCTCTTTGTAGTTATTATGTGTCTCTTTTAGTCATGTTGTGTCTCTTTGTAGTCATGTTGTGTCTCTTTGTAGTCATTATGTGTCTCTTTGTAGTTATTATGTGTCTCTTTGTAGTCATTATGTGTCTCTTTGTAGTTATTATGTGTCTCTTTTAGTCATTATGTGTCTCTTTGTAGTTATTATGTGTCTCTTTGTAGTCATTATGTGTCTCTTTGTAGTCATTATGTGTCTCTTTGTAGTCATGTTGTGTCTCTTTGTAGTCATGTTGTGTCTCTTTGTAGTCATGTTGTGTCTCTTTGTAGTCATGTTGTGTCTCTTTGTAGTCATGTTGTGTCTCTGTAGTCATTATGTGTCTCTTTGTAGTTATTATGTGTCTCTTTGTAGTTATTATGTGTCTCTTTGTAGTTATTATGTGTCTCTTTGTAGTCATGTTGTGTCTCTTTGTAGTTATTATGTGTCTCTTTGTAGTTATTATGTGTCTCTTTGTAGTTATTATGTGTCTCTTTGTAGTCATGTTGTGTCTCTTTGTAGTCATTATGTGTCTCTTTGTAGTTATTATGTGTCTCTTTGTAGTCATTATGTGTCTCTTTGTAGTTATTTTGTGTCTCTTTGTAGTTATTATGTGTCTCTTTGTAGTTATTATGTGTCTCTTTGTAGTCATGTTGTGTCTCTTTGTAGTTATTTTGTGTCTCTTTGTAGTCATGTTGTGTCTCTTTGTAGTTATTTTGTGTCTCTTTGTCGTTATGTGTCTTATCTTGTTCGTTTTTTTGTTTTTTGTTATTTTGTGTCTCTTTGGCGTTTCTGTGTCTCATTGTAGTTATTTTGTGTCTTACTTTGTTTGTTTTGCGTCTCGAGTCATTCTGAACACAAACCTGCTGTTGTTAACTTGTGTGTAACTTGTGTGTAACTTGTGTGTAACTTGTGTGTACACACTGAATGGTTTGTGTTATCTGCTGGTGTAATCTGACGCACAGAGTCAGATTACAGCAGACGTGGTGACATGATGGTCTAAAATAGGAGAAACAAGACACTCGAACTTCTGTCGACACAAACTGGCTCACAGGACAGTGGTGAGGAAAACCGTTGATCCAAAACGTGCTTCACGTGGCGGATGATGTTTGAGCTGCCAATCACAACATTTTGCATCTCTTTGTAGTCATATTGTGTCTCTTTGTAGTCATATTGTGTCTCTTTGTAGTCATATTGTGTCTCTTTGTAGTCATTTTGTGTCTCTTTCTGGTCATAATGTGTCTCTTTTTGGTAATTTTGCATCACTTTTTAGTCATATTGTGTCTATTTTTAGTCATATTGTGTCTCTTTCTGGTCATTTTGTATGTTTTTGTAGTAATTTTGTGTCTTTTTGTTAATTTTGCATCTCTTTTTAGTCATATTGTGTCTCTTTTAAGTCATACTGTGTCTCTTTGTAGTCATATTGTGTCTCTTTTTGGTAATTTTGCATCTCTTTTTGTTCATTTTTAGTCATATTGTGTCTCTTTTTGTTCATTTTGCATCTCCTTTTAGTCATATTGTGCCTCTTTCTGGTAAATTTGCATTTCTGGAGTCTTTTTGTTCATTTTGCATCTCTTTTTAGTCATATTGTATCTCTTTTTGTTCATTTTTAGTCATATTGTGTCTCTTTTTGTTCATTTTGCATCTCCTTTTAGTCATATTGTGCCTCTTTCTGGTATATTTGCATCTCTGTAGTCTTTTTGTTCATTTTTCGTCTCTTTTCAGTCATTTTTCATCTCTTTTTAGTCATTTTGCATCTCTGTACTCTTTTTGTTAGCAGATTTTCTGTTATAAACTTGTGGGCCTCATCCCGAGATATTTTCTCTACCGTGACAAAGT
Source organism: Ophiodon elongatus (assembly GCA_016806645.1). Classification (NCBI taxonomy): domain Eukaryota; kingdom Metazoa; phylum Chordata; class Actinopteri; order Perciformes; family Hexagrammidae; genus Ophiodon; species Ophiodon elongatus. Next base: position 69,621 of record JACSYO010000670.1, on the reverse strand, counting down.
TTGTGATTTTTTATCTTTTCCCTTAAATCTACGGCTCTAACTGTGAACTGCCGAGTGTCTCTTCAGAGCGTCGGCGTGTTTTATAAAACTGACTTTTTGTGTATAGCGCTGAGACGCCACCAGCCGCTGCCAACTGCAGAGCAGCTGAAGGTGAAGGCATTCCTGAGGTTTTATACGCAACAGATGAGCGAACGAGTGAATCCAGAAACACACACACACACACACGTATTGTAAAACATCCTTTTCTGTTTAAGGGAGTAACGGTTTTCATGGCACACAGGCGCGATGGACTCCGTCTCATCATGCCAGTCTGAAGACCTCATGAATCTTTTTGTAAAGATGGAACAAGGCAGAGGTTTCATTCCGGAGAACAAAAGATAAAAAAAATATTTATCTGTTAATGAATTGGGAAATGAAACGGGACGACTTAATGAGATAAAACATTTAGCATCAAGACCTCGAACACAAACAAGTTTTTAAGGAGCTTAAGTCTTGATTTAACGCGTCACATTTATTCACGAGGAAAAATGTGAAGAATAACCTTTAAAAACGTCTTTAAAGATCCAGTTTTTTTTACTAAAAGTCAGCGTTTAATTCAAATTTAAAGTACGCTTTTAAATTGTTACCTTTATAAAGAAATATGTAGAATTCTGGGGCTGTATTTGTTTCGTATCCGTAGCACCACCTAGTGTTTAGTGTGCTGCTACACAAGGAACCGAACTCCTTAATATAAACAGGGTGGACAACATAATAGGAACACCTTGCTAGAATAATACAATACAATTCAAAGAATTGAGAAATGCACAAATTGCAAAGAAGATTAATTTGATTTAAATTTATATATATTTTTGAAACACGGTCTTAAGAAAAACTTTGAGTTTTGAGTCCGAAACAAATGATAAAAGCCCTTTTTTGACGAATGTAAAGCCATTTTAACTTCATACAAATATATATATAAATAATAGGAAAACACCAGTGTAACGCAGTACAATTAAATGAATAACGCCTCTTTCAAGAGTTATACTGTAACTTTTATGAAAGTAAGATGTAACGCAGCGTAAATAATGATAAATTATCTGATCAGAAACATCGAGACACTAAATTCTCATTATAGTACTTAGTGTAGACTATTTTTTTATTAAAAACTTAATTATATAATTAAATATATTTAAAAATAATAATAATATAATTAAAAATATTATTTAAAAAATAATAATATATATATAATATAATTAAAATATTATTTAAAATAATAATAATAATATAATTAAAATATTATTTAAAAAATAATAATAATATAATTAAACCTATTAAAAAAAAAAGTTCAATCTGTGAAAATGTCCTATTCTTAAAATATTAGTCACTTAATATTATTCTTAATATTTGTGGTCCTCAAACTGGGATACTTTGCTCAGCATCACGTGACACGTGTCCGTTTACCTGCAGAAAGACGAGTACCGTAAACCCGTCACACATTCGGGAGTGGAGAGTTACACTTTTTGAGAACAGCACAAAAAAAACAAAAACAAACACACACGAGACATTTAAAGTAGTTTTTTTTTTTCTCGACACATTTATTCTCCGGACGTTTACTCGTCTGCCTCCGACTCTTCATCGTCGTCCTGACTGATCTGGAAGTAGCGCAGCTCGTACGTCTCCTTGTCGGACGCCACGACTCTCAGCCAGTCACGGAGGTTGTTCTTCTTCAGGTACTTCTTCGTCAGGTACTTCAGATACCTAGCGAGGAGAAGCGGAGGGACGTTTAGTCTCAGAATTTTTTTTTTTTTTTTATTTCCGGTGGTTTTCAAAATGCGAAAAACTTCCTCCTCTCACCTTTTGGAGAACTGCTTCTCAGACGTGACGTTGATCTTGTTCTTCATGCGGCCGACCTGGACCACGTTGCCCAGGTTGCCCGTCTTCCCGTTGACCTTTATCCTCTCTTTGAGGAAGGTTTCCTGTTGGACAGAACACAGTGACGCACTAGGGAAGAGAACCCTAGTATACCCGGCGCTAGGGAAGGGGGCCCTAGTCCAGACGCGGGGTTAGCCGCTTGCAACGTTTCACACGCTCAATTTACAGAAACAATGAGGTGTTAAAAATAATCTGAGATGTTCTGCTGGGTTTTAATAAGTGGAGGAATACTTACAAAGCTTGCAGAGTCCAGGATCCCGTCCTCCACCGGGTGGGTCAGGTCCAAGGTGAACTTCCATGCGGCTCCCTTTTTGGACTTCCTGCTGACAGTCGGCCTTTTCTGTTTGAGCTGTGAGGGAAAAACAAAAAGAAGCAGCGACGGGTTCAGAAACATCTCTTTAAAGTCCCCATCATAGCTTTTACTGGTTCTAAACATGCAAACATTTACTGAGTAAATCCTTCATTTAAGTATCCTTAAAATATATCTGCAATCTAATAATTTACTAGTCTGACTTCTATCATCTTTCTTGACTTGCCTCATTCAGTATTTTGAGTTTCTCTTCATAAAAAACACATTTCTATGTTTTCTATTTCTAAACATGTAGACACTTTAGATTAGATAAAATAAGATCAAGTAGAAGTTTATGAAACCCGAAGGAAACTCTTGTGCCAGAGTAAATAACTTATTTATAAGGATGAATAAAATATAAATAAACTACATAAAATGTAAATTCTAGATAATACTAAATGTAAATTTAAATATATACTACAATATATGTAAAGAAGATAAGTAAATAAAATAAATAAGGAATGAGGAATATATTTGCAAATATGTCCATTAAACACATACAACATACAGTGTAAATTAGTGAATACAAAATGTAATGGGATCTATAATGTGCATTAATTAAGTATTTATTTATATGTACAGCAAAAATGGCAGTGTTGTAGTGTAATAATTATTGTAAACTTGTTTAATTCAACTTATTGTTTCAATTAACTTAAACGATTTATTCTAATTTTGGGTGTCCATGGGTATGATGAGCTGGGTAAGCTCGTCATACAACAGTAGAGGCATTACCCAATAGTGTAATTTCTACTTTATTACAAGCTACCAGAAGAATAGTCAATATAAAAGTGATGCCGAACTAACCAGTGGGATCTAAAGTACATGTAGACTGAAACGAGAATTCAAGTTTACCAGTCAAGAGGCGGAAAAACCCCGATAATAGCTAAAAACACCATTTATTCTATGGAGATTGGCCTACTGCTACGAGCGAATGAATGAAGCACATGCCAGAGCTAATGCTAACTCTGCTAGCTTCTTGGTTTCCTGCCCTAGAAAAACGACGTTTAAACACACAGCCACGCTCCTAAAGCTTTACTTTGTTTGTTACTACGTAATGACCGGAAAAAAGTGGAGAAAAAGTAACGGAATAAACGTTAAAATCCGCAGATTCCAGGGGAGCTAGTGGGACTCACCGGCGCCATGTTGAGAGAGCGGACGTGAGAGAGAGAAACGGAAGTGACGTAGCTGTGACGCACTCGGAGCCGCGTGGAACGCCCTTGCCATATATGGTCACCCCAGAGTCGCTGCAGACAGACAACAACACAAGAATCCGGGAAAATAGCCCAAATATCGAGTCCCGAAGCGACCGATGGCGTCGCCGAACTCATGTTTATCATCAACTTTTTCTTTTAGCTTCATTTTTTACCCACAATCACGACAGTTTGTTTAAATTAAATCAAGTTTTGTCTTAAAACAAGTGATTTACAGTGGACGTTTGGGACGATGCAGGTCTAAAGGTCACTCACAGCCCAAAACAGAGCCTGATAATAAACCTGCTGAGCCTGGTCAATCATTCACCACACGCACGCACGCACGCACGCACGCACACACACACACACACTTCGTTCAGCTGCATTCATATGAACACACAAAATGACCCCCCACCCCACGATGAGTCAGAGAAACCATATTGCATTCTTCTTTTTCCACCCTGGTGCCCGACTTGTGGCTCAACGTGCAAACGTGCCCAAATTGCACCACCACTGGGGGGGGGGGCAGACATCCAGGACAGGGTGTGTCTGAGTGCGTCTGAATCACTGGTTTTCTCATGTGCTCCCCGGCTCTGAGTCACCGGAGGTTCCCTACATTTTTTTTTTTTGCAAGTCTTATGAATCTGCAGCACAAAAGAAATACTCAAGTTCAGGTGTTTGTGTTTGATCAAGAGCCCCAATATGTGTCCATGTTCATTCAACAGGTGTTTTGTGACTTTGCAGGGAATGAAAACATGACGTCACGTGACCCACAAACACCTGGTTTACTTTTAACTAAAGTTTAAAGTGACAGTGTCAGTATTTTATTGAACATGACTGAGATACATCAGTACAATTCACCTCCCAGCAGCTTTCAGCACAAACAAAATGCACAATTTTGCAGTAATCTGAGCACTTTACGTCCATCGTGCTTCACTTTGACGCCCCGACTGCACCTCCAACAATCACAGTGTATCAGAGAGACAGAAAACCAGACGTAGTTTGCAGTTTTTGTCCATTTGTTTCATCGTTTTATTATTTTTTTTTTTTTTTGCCATCTCCAGTCAGGTGACAAAGGCCTCGAGTGAACAAAAAAGTTTGCAACTCTACCACCCTCCCCAACCCGATCGAGTCCCTCAAAAAAAAAAAAAGAAACACGCCTCACTGCAAACTGCCTCCCACATTTCGGAGGCCCACACCGCTACACACTCATGCCTCTCAAAACAAAATATAACACTCCTTTTGTATTTGGGGGCAGGGGGGTGGGGGAGGAGGGGGAGGAACGGTGGGGGAGGGGGGGGTTGACCGCCCCGGTGGACAAGAGGTGCGAGCGCACACACACACGCGCCCCTCCGACGTCTACACAGACAAGAGACTGGCATCACGAGGGGTAAAATCACTGAAGTTTGTTTCTGTTCTTCTTAGGGGAGGAGGAGGGCAGGAGGGAGGGGGGGATGGGGGAAAAAAACAACAAAAACAAAAACAAAAAACACTTCTCTTTTCTTGGTTTTAGAGCTTTGACATGCTGGGGTGGACCTCAAGTGCTCATTAGTGCTCGCCACCACCAATCCCAGCAGTTAGGAGGAGAGAAAACGAGCCTCGCCGAGCCCCGATCCGGAGGGGAGGCCATGCTGGAAAGCGGTATGGCTGCTAGAGGGACGGCCTAGACCAGAATTTAAAACCTTCAGGGACCACCCTCCCTCCCGCTGCTTTAACGACGCAAAAACTGCACCCCCCCCCTCCCCCCCTCTAAAAGGCTTTAGACCTGCTATATTCAAGAATATATATATAAAAAAAAAAGGAAAAAAGAATCATACAAAAGCTGAATCCCGTTGTTATTAAAACATTCAGGAATGTGAGTGGCAAAACCAACACTTTGAAGGCAAAAAAAATAATAAGCAGGAATGAGCAACCGATCGTTATTTTTTGAAGTCGTTTTTTTTTATATAAAGTAGATTGTTGCCAAACAAAACCTCGGTGATCGGAGCAGAGGACCACGCAGCGGCGAGCTGCGGTGGAACTTTCCCCCCAAAACAGCAAATGGAAAAGAGAAATGATTAAAAAAAAAAAAAAAAAGGGGTGGTGGGGGGTGGGCGTAGGGGGGTTGGGCGTAGGGCGGGAGGGTGGAGGAGGATAAAAATGATGAGAGAAATCACAACAGAATGATTGAGGTTGTCTGTGAAGGCCGACGCTTTGGTGACAGAACCAATGAGAATGCAAGAGACTGGTTGTGGGCGGAGCTTGTTGCCTGGGAGAAGCAAAGTCCGTCTCCTTATTTGCTGGCCAAGACCTTGGTAGCGACAGCACATTCCTCACCCATGGCGGCGATGACGGTGACCTGCGGGACACACACACACACACACACACACACACACACACACACACACACACACACACGAGTCAATCATCTGAAACTTTACACCCCCCCTCCTCCTCCCCCCCCTTCCTTTCAGCTATAATTAGAAAGCAAAAATCAAGAATTTGCCGCATCATTATTCACATTTTTCCACGAATACACCGCGCCCTCGAGTCATCTCGTGACCCTTAAATATCATTCAATACATTTTTTATTTATTTTTATTTTTTTACCTCTCCTCCACTCACCATGAATTCGTCACCAGCCTCAAACTTCCCCTCGATCTCTCGGCCGATTTCGCTGTCGGGGACGCGCAGGTCCTCCCTGATGTCGCCGGTGTCGCTCATCAAGCACATGTAGCCGTCGTTGATGTTAACCAGCTGGGGAGGCGAGCACACGTTGGAGAACATTTACAACCTTGTTGTTATTCCAACATAAAAAAAAATGCTAAAGAAAGAGCAGGACGGACTGATAGAAGTCAAATAAAATGACTAAAGCATGTGTTTTACATCAATAATAAGCATTTTTTTTTTTTCTTGAATCAGCAATAATAAGAAGTTGACATATTTATCAGGTTTTTTTTTTGTGTTCATATCAGAAAGATGCTGCGCAGTAGTAGAATTATTGTATTTTCTAAGCCAGCATCGCCTTCTCTCTACTAACAATTAACATGCAAGAATAATCAAACGTACATGATATTGACAAGGAAAAAAAAAGTAGCCGCGATCAGGTTATGTTGCACATTTCGGCTTGATTTAAATTACCCAAGTACCCAGCAGCTCCTGAACTCAACGCTCAAGAAAAGCCAGCGGTCACGTCCTTCCGAAGTCATGCATTCTTTGGTCAACTACTCGTGCGATAAGAGTTGTTTGGCCGGCCCGGCCGCTGTACCTGGTAATCTACCCTCTTGATGGAGGGAACATCCATGTTGTGGGTGGAGGGGCACATATCTTCATGCTTCTTGTTGGTGAAGATGTCGATACCAACCATGTTAACCTTAAAAGAAGAACATAAAAAAAAAAAAAAAAAAGAAAGAGAGAGAGAGAAAGAAAGAAAACACACAAAATAAAGATGCAAAATTTCCATTTAAAAAAAAAATCGGATCGTGAATAAATTAGTACATCGTTTTGATTTAACAGGAAGTGACGTTAATAAATAAATGTGGTCCCTGGACAGATCACGAACCACGAAGAAACCAATGCACATGTTCTCCCTCCTGCAGGTGTCAAGTGACTCCGATATTGAAAAAATAAAAAAAGGGATGGTAACTTTGAAAATGTATAGCCATAATCTAAATTATTCTATATATAGATATATTCTATATCTATGACGAGGACCTTTCATTGTGTTGGTTTTGGTCCTCGAGGAGGAAAGCGGTGAGTTCCTGAGCACCAGGGTCCCTTTAGAAAACCTCTGGTTTTACTTTGGTGTGACAGTCCGGTAACTCCTGGTTCTCCGGTGAACCCCCTTCCCCTCCAGCGGGTCCAGCTATATGTCCTGGGTCTCCAGCAGCGAGGAGGAGGAGGAGGAGGAGGAGGAGGAGGAAGAGGAAGCGGAAGAGGAGGAGGAAGAGCTGCTGCCGGGAGCTGAGCGCTCCTCCTTCCTCCGGAGCTCCGACTGCAGGTCCAAGGCTGCAGGTGAAGCCGGATCTGGGTCTAGTCCACGGTGGACTGGTCTCTGCTGGATCTGGGTCTAGTCCACGGTGGACTGGTCTCTGCTGGATCTGGGTCTAGTCCACGGTGGACTGGTCTCTGCTGGATCTGGGTCTAGTCCACGGTGGACTGGTCTCTGCTGGATCTGAGCTGAAGGAGGTTCTGGTGAACCTGCATGATGTCATCTGGTTTCACCAGAATCCGATGAGGAGCTTTAAGAAGAACTCTCTAGAACCAGACCGTCTTCTCTCTGGTGGTCTGGTTACTGATGGAGGTCTATAGAGGACCAGGACTACACTGAGATCTATAGAGGATCAGGACTACACTGAGGTCTATAGAGGACCAGGACTACACTGAGCTCTATAGAGGACCAGGACTACACTGAGGTTTATAGAGGACCAGGACTAGACTGAGGTTTATAGAGGACCAGGACTAGACTGAGATCTATAGAGGACCAGGACTACAGAGACCAGTTCAGGACCAGTTAAAAGCTCCTCAGAGAAACTTGAAGCAGGACCCACACAGGCAGCTTGGACCAGACTGGGCTGAAACCTGAGAAGCCCAAAGCTCAAGCCGAGCCTCGGGGCTCTGGCTGAGTTTTTATTACCAAACTCCATTTAAAACTTTGCACTGCCACTTAACAGCTGCTCTCATTCTGACAGGACTACGTCACCACAATTTAAAAGGATTATTTCCAACAAAGCCCTGAAGACACAACATATTTTTGCTCCTTTAATTTAATGCATTATATCACATATGCATCTGTATTTGGTATTAATTGTTTCTTTCTTTTGCAAAGCCTCCCAGCGAAAGCATTTCCTCCTTCGTAAACAACAAACCGCTTGAAATCATAATTTATTATTATTATTTTTTTTTACCTTGGCATGTCCGTGCTTGCCGGTCTTGGAGGTGGACATCTCCACAATTTTGCAGGGGTGTCCCTTCAGCACCACGTACCCGTTCTTACGCAGTGCAGAGCATTGCATGGGGTAGGTGGCGGAGGCGCCAGACTCGCCAACCGTGAAGTCAAGATCGGGATCTGACATGGTGCGATGGGTCAGCGGTGCTGCAAGAGACATGTACAGGTTTCATTATCGAACACAGGAAAATACATAATGAGCTGCACTCCGATTATAGGAATACTAAACCCATAGAAATGTTGTGCAGAATAACCCTGAGGTTGATGCATGTGATGTAAATTAATAAAACTGTACTGAAACTATCTGGTGCTGTTAGTTAGTAGATATACATCTGCAGTAGAAAGTAATAGATTTGGAGCCAAGAGCCACAGACGGGGTGGGATTAAGAGACGGACTCACACGTCCCTTTAAAAGTTGTTGACAATCAGAAGAAAAACAGGAAAATGCTTAAAAGTTTTGATGTTTACATGACAACTGACTAAATTAAAAAAAAAATTAAAAATTAAAAAAAACACAGCTTGCTGCAGATATAATCAAAACAAGTGACAGAAGAAAGAAAAATCAGTGCAGTACATAAATAAACACAACTAAGACCTGTCCCCCAAAACAAAAACAAAAAAAAACACCCAATTGGAGAGGAATTCTTCAAACAAAGATACATATTTACTGTCTGAATTTTGCTGACTTATTGTGGGTTAAATGCCAGTTTAATGACCCCCTCTGGGCCGCTGCAGCCTTCCTTCCCAGGGCCCCACAGACTGAGCAAAACCCTGCGAATAGATTATCGCGAGATCTCGGTGAAAGTAGCACCCTCATGATCTGTCCTGCAGATTACAAATAAAGTCTAAATAATTAGGTGTAACAGGGAACATACAGAGATGAAGACACGTGGAAACACCGACAACTTAAACACTTTCAATTCTTTTTTTTTTTATTTATTTTTTTTATGTTGGCAAACATTCAACTTAACTTCCAAACTCATCAAAAGCAGAATTAGTCAATTACATAACAAAATACCATAAAATGCCTTGAATATACAACATATATTTGCTCTTTGAGGGGTTAAAAAGGGGCCCTTTAAGTATTTTATTTAAATTAAAACGGTCGCTAGCGCGAGCGAGAGCGAGTTAGCTGGCCTGGAGTTTACAAGTGTAACAGTGACAGTTGGGACAATAACGTCACGATATAGGACACAAATCAGCCATTATCGTGTCATATCTGTGGGGTCAAACGATCTTTATTGGGTGGAGGAGACTCGTTAGGACAGGCGGACACCCGGCTGCGGTGATTTTAACCGGCCAACGGTCGCCAACGGCCGCAGGAGCGAGAACCGTTATGTTAGCTCATGAGCTGCTAACCGTCCATTCAGCCCCATACAATTAAAAAAAACAAAAAAAACAAAAAACAGGGTTTTTTTTTTTTTTTCAACGCTCGCTCGACGGCGGTTGGTGCTCGCTCGCGAGGCCCGTTGTTGTTTTTGAATTTCAAACGGTCGGATGACGAATGCGACGTTCGCGTCACATTTTGAGAAAAACAAAATGAAGACATTCGGCGGGGGAGAATGACAAGCGGTATTCCGATAGCCGTGCCGCCGAAGGCCGCATGTCCCTTTGATTAAACCCTGGTAACGTTAGCTGGGAACATGGGCACCCACACCCTTTGCCCCGCGACCGACTACAGCCACCGGGAAAGGAAAAACAACCGCTCGCGCAGCGGCTCCAACCGCCGCGCGCGCACTGTAGCGCCTCCGGAACCGATAACGGTTCACTTAAAAAGCCGTTAGGTGCCCCGTTTATCCCCCTCAAGGCAGAAACACGCGCCATGCCACACTTACCTTCCAAGAAAAAAAGAGGACCGAGTGTGCGCACGCGCGGCCAACTTTACTGCAGCATCCGTAGAAGGCAGAAGGGAGGGGTGGCGGTTATGTGTTCCGGTGGGAGCCGGGCAGAAAGGGTTGCCAGGTCGGAGGGAATCAAACATGGCAACCAGGTCAGCGGCGGCCCTCGGACAGCGGGGGCGTCCGCGGGGCTTCCACGGGAGGGCAGACGCGTTTCTCGGGGTCCCCAAGAAGAGTTGGGGGCACCCTGTCCCACCAGAAATACTCTTTTACTCAAGTAAAAGTAGCAATATCAGTGTATAACTACTTTATTAAACATAAACTGTCATACAAATACATATTATACAACTATTATTACTTATATGAGTAAAAGTATCTATCCCACAGAAAAATGTACATAAAAAATAAGCAGTTGTGGAAGAAATACTTTAAAAAAATTAAAGTAGCAATATCACAGTGTAGAAATACTTTATTAAATACAAACTGTCATACAAATACATATTACACAACTATTATTATAATAATAATAAATAACAAGATTAATAATAATAATAATACGATTTTAGATTTTAATATTTCTTAAATTAACTATTTAATTATATTTTATTTTTATTAACTGTCGACGGGTAATTTAGAGTCTACAATTGACCCTAAGCTGCATGTCTTTGGACTGTGGGAGGACCTGTGCAGGATTTTACATTTAGTATTTGAGGCGTCAAATATTCAACAACTTTATTCATCCCAAAATAAATTGTCGCGCTTCAGATGCTCTTATACATAAACATTATTATACATAACATAAATAAAATGGAATAAAAAAAGTAAAATGTTAGCAGTGAGATGAGCATTTCAGTCTACTGAAGGTCATTACTTGTGTTTTAGCATAATTAAATCAAAATCTTTATAGTTTTTTTGTGAAGTTCAAGTATGAATACCACAATGCAGAAATACTCTATAAAAGTAGAAGTCCTGCATTTAAAATCTTACATACGTGCTGGTGTAGAAGTAAGTATTATCAGTAAAATTCTTAGATTATCAAAAGTACTCGTTTCACTGCTGCAGGTGGAGATACTTTTTTTAAAAAAAATAACCACATTTTATTCAACTATCAGCTCATTTGATGATATAATATTACAGATTCAGGTTTGGCTAATGAAATGGTATGTGAAGCTTCTTTTCTTTACATCTAGCGCCATCATCAGGTCAACATTTTAATTTGTCTAATACTTTGATTTATGGACAAATACTTGCAAAACGAATGACATTACCATCAGCCTCAGCTGTACTGTTCAGTTTTTTTTTTTGTATTCCTAATTAGCTACAGTTAGCATGCTAACACATTAAAACATGTGGTATGTATATCATTGTGGGCATGTTAGCATGCTGATCTTAGCATTTGTGCAGCTCCAGAAAGCTGCAGCAATGACTCGGACATATTAGGTTGGGACAACTTCATAAAATTAAGTAAATACAACAAATGTAAGTAACTTTAACAAAGAGATGTAAAGTAAGCATAAAACAAATAGTTATATGTACTTATCTTTTTTGAGGTCAGGAAGTCAACTTTATTTTACAGCGTATTAATAACTAATGAGGGGATTTTTCTATTGATCAACTAATTTCCGCACTGAAGTCAAGCGCTAATGTTTGATTGTAAAAAAAGAAACCCAGCATAACCTGTACTCGTTAATAAAGTAAGTGTGCAGCCTCACAAAGCTGCAAGCATGACTCCTAGTCTTCCTACTAAAAGAAAGAACGACTTAATTTCACTTGCCATTTTAAGTTGGAACAACTTCACGGAATTAAGTAAATACAACAAATTTAAGTAACTTTAATAAGTAGATATCTACTTATTAAAGTTATTTTAATTTGTTGTATTTAAGTAGCAAGCATGACTCCTAGACTTAAAGAAAGAACAAGTTAATTTCACTTGCCATTTTAAGTTGGAACAACTTTACGGAATTAAGTAAATTCAACAAATTTAAGTGATTTTAATAAGTAGACAGCTACTTGTTAAAGTTACTTACATTTGTTGCTAAAGTTACTTAACTTTGTTGTATTTAAGCAGCAAGCATGACTCTTAGACTTCCTACTAAAAGAAAGAACATGTGAATTTAACTTTTTAAGTTGGAACAACTTCACAAAATGAAACTTAAAGAAATTTAAGTAAATTCAATAAGTAGACAGCTACTTGTTAAAGTTACTTAAATTTGTTGTATTCAAGCAGCAAGCATGACTCCATAGTCTTCCAACTAAAAGAAAGAACAAGTTAATTTCACTTTTTAAGTTGGAACAACTTCACAGAAAGAAATAAATACAACAAATTTAAGTAACTTTAATAAGTAGATATTAATATCTACTTATTAAAGTTACTTATCTACTTATTAAATTTACTTAAATGTGTTGTATTTAAGCTGCAAGCATTACTCCTAGTCTTCCTACTTAAAGAAAGAACAAGTTAATTTCACTTGCCATTTTAAGTTGGAACAACTTTACAGAATTAAGTAAATTCAACAAATTTAAGTAACTTTAATAAGTAGATATCCAACGTTACTTGTTAAAGTTACTTACATTTAATGTTAAAGTTATTTAAATTAGTTGTATTCAAGCAGCAAACATGACTCCTAGTCTTCCTACTAAAAGAAAGAAGAAGTTAATTTCACTTGCCATTTTAAGTTGGAACAACTTTACAGAATTAAGTAAATACAACAAATTTAAGTCACTTTAATAAGTAGATAACTACTTATTAAAGTGACTTTAATTTGTTGTATTTAAGTAGCAAGCATGACTCCTAGACTTCCTACTAAAAGAAAGAACAAGTTAATTTAACTTTTTAAGTTGGAACAACTTCACAAAATGAAACTAAAATAAATTCAAGTAACGTTAAATTAAATTGTTTCTACGAATTCAATATAATTTCTTTATTCAATTTTTTTTTATCCTTTTCACCACAGTGTGCAAGAAATGTGTTGTTGTTGAAATCCTGCGCAGTATTGATCACTTGTACTCCTTTTTATGAATGAGTCGTACCGATCCAGTGTAAAGAAAGAGAGCGAAGCAGGAAGTGTTGCTGTACAAGGAGAGGACATTTATTTGTAGAGTTTCCAACATCACAGATGTGTGTCACCAGATTGAGGTCGTCTTTTGACTGATTCCAGTGATTCAGACAAGGTGAAAACATACACTCACATGCATGTCACACACCTGTGCACACACCTGTGCACACACCCGTTCTCTCACACACACACACACTCACACGCACTCACAGGCTGGCAGCCGTACATACGTTCACAGTCTTGATACGTACAAAAATTGAAATACAAATACAAATAATACCACAATAAAAACATTGTTTTTTTTATTTATTTTTTAGAAATTCTTATAGCTATGTTCTCTATTGTGTAGAAAGACAACTAAGCTTTTAATAAGTGTTTGTTTTTTTGTCTTTCTCTAAAATGATCAGTAAGATATAACGAAAATTCTTACAGTATATATATATATCTTTTTCTTTTTCTTTTTTTTTTTAAATCTACGGTCTCTCACACTGACCCTGCCTCCTGACCTTTATTCACAGGGTGCTGATTAACGCTAACATCCTGCACATGTAAAAGGCTTCAGCTTGGCCTCAAAGCGGCATCGCTTGCACCAATCACACCCTTTTGAGATCAATGAAGAAAAGAAATATCAAGTAAAAGGTGAAGCGCTTTTCCTCTCTCGCAGCCTGATCGCAATCCCACAAACGTCGGCGTTTACGGAGACCGTCGTCAAACCCGACAAAAAGAAAAATATATATATAGAAAACGAACCATCCGAAAGTGATGCTGAGCTCGTCCCGCTCGCTCTTAATAAGCTGCTCTGGGTTGTGAGCGTCAACAAAAGAAATACCTAAAATATAAATTTAATGGTAAACTTGTAATTATCCAGTGTACAATCTTGACTTAATCGTGAGATAAAAAAGCCCACATGCTTTCAAAAAAACTTTCACTTTACAGCTCAGTGTTGTGAGAAAAAAAATTAAAACTAAAACAAAAAAAGTCTCGGGACTCGTGTAGAAAGTTTGACTCTCAGCGTGCAGCTTCTACAGTCAGACCAGTCCGTGTATTGCCTTAAAACTTACAATTCATAACAAGTGACGACAGGTAAAACGTGTATGTCACCATGCAAAAAATGCACAACTAAATAAACAGTGATGAACTACGGAGAAAAAGAGTCGGAGTGCTAACCAAACGTTTGTGCAAGTCCAAAAAAAAAAAAAAAAAAAAAAATCCCATCTGAGAGAAACAGATTTACAGAAGCGTGACACAAAAAAAAAAAAAAAAGAAAAAAGCAAGACTGTTATTATTTATTTTTTCTTCTTTTCAGTGTCCTCATCTGCTTTTTAAAACATCAAGGTGAGTATTTACAGCGTACACAGAACAGCAGGGACAGAAAGAAGGTGGAGAGAAACAAACAAAGCGCAGGAAAAACCTCCAGAAGTTTTTCGCCGACTACCGAAACGCCAAGTTCTTCTCGCGAGAAACGACGTGAAGATCTTTTGTTATTGTGTTGCTGTTGCAGCAATAATACAATATCTACAACCTTCCTTTCCCCCTCCCAGAAACACACCGGGACGCAGGAGCTGAAACCAACCGTGCAGCGTCCCCCAAAATGTCTAATTTCCCCCCCCCGTGACTCTCGCTGCTTTTATGTTTTTTTTTTTTTAATTCTCTCTTAAAGGGGAAGGTGTTTCAGCAGCGGCGCTCGAAATGAGTGTTCACACTGCGAGCAACACACCGGCATCGAACCGGGGAAACGACGTGCAAATATTCTGAGTTTCAACGGAGTTTGACGTACTTTTCGCTTCGCGGAGGAGAAAGAAAAAAAAAAAAAAAGGTTTTGCTACAAGATGTTAGTCTAGAAAACATCTATCGAGATTCAGTCCTCACAAGTGGTTTAGATGACAACAACAACAAGGAATATGATATTTATAAGCTGAATTCAACGTCTCGTCAGTGGCATCGCACTGGATTTTTCTTAGAAAAGCTTGAAATCGACGTGCGTCCACTTTAGTTTTTTTTTTTTTTTTTTTCTGTAAAGGTCTCTGTTCATGATTAAATGCATGAACGTGAAACAATAAAATCTTTTTTTTTTTAATTTATTAATTTTTTTAAAAGGTGCAAGATCAGTCCAATAAAGTCTAAATCTGCGTGAGACTGTACAATTCAGGTTTGAGGCTCGTCAGATTGTCCGATGATGAATGTCAAACGCTCGATTGAAGCTCTCAATTCTAATTGAAAGTAGCTTTCGGGCCACGTCGGTGACCTTCAATTGCAAAAACTTTGCAAAGTGACCTTGAGGTAAAGTTTTCAGCCGTGGCTTTACACTACAGCGTTAGAAACAAGGGTTCTAAAAGGACCCGCTTTCTTTTTTTTTTTTAAGAAAGGGCTTTTCAACGGTTCTTTAAAAAGACTACGGGTTCCTTTAAGAACCCTTTGAACTGACTTCAGTTAAGCACGTTTTAAAAACCTCTTCTTCCATTGATGCTACGTTAATAACCAGCAACGTTCACTAGATATATATATATATATATATATTAATATATTATATATATATATAAATATATATAATATATAAATATATATAATATATATTTATATATATAAATATATATATATATATAAATATATATATATATATATATATATATATATATATATAAATATATATATAAATATATATATATATATATATATATATATATATATATAAATATATATATATAAATATATATAAATATATATAATATATATAATATATATTTAAATATATATATATATATATATAACGTACTCGCAGTGTGAACACCCGGTAAGAACTCATTAATATGCTACACAGAGAACTTCTCCCCATACAGTCAAATGGGGAGGTCAAAAAGGCGACTCGGCGGGATGTCAGAGTCCTTTCAAAGCCTGGATCGAGACCCTCGAGAACAACCACCTGCCCAATCCAACGGCAGTGACACCATCCATGAGGCCTGCAGCGCCCCCTAGAGTTGGAGGGTATCTTTACGGGGGAGGGGGGGGTGGGGGCTCAATCGTCTGTTCAGCAGCTCGTTGATTTCCTCCACAAACACACACACACACACACACATACACACACACGCAAACACACACACGCACACACACATTGTCCTCCTTCTCTCCTGATGTCGGGGCGATGTTCAGCGTGGAGGAGAAGAAGAAGGAGTTGTGGGTCGAAGGAGAAAGGTTACCAGTTCATCATGGAGCTTCTGTTGAGGGTCATGAAGAAGACTTGACTGCTGCCTCCAGAACGCACCGAGGCGAAGAAGACCTGCGGGGATTAACGGCGTTAAAGCAAGAGCACCTGCTGTGGTTTATTTATCCGTCTGTTGATTGTAAAACTGATCAACAACAGTGTTGAACCATGTGTGAGCGTTCAACAACGCTACGTTGTTTCGCTACGTTGTTTCGCTACGTTGTTTCGCTACGTTGTTTCGCTACGTTGTTTCGCTAGGTTGTTTCGCTAGGTTGTTACGCTACTGTTGTATATTTCAAGCGACAGTGATGTTGGAGTGATGATGAAGGAATCTCCGCGGACACTGTTCTTGCTGGTATAATGAAGTTTATTACAAACAAGCAACATATGTCAAGACGGGCGTCATGAACACCCGGAGAGTCCCAAAGTCGAACAGAACTCTAACCGTCGGGGATCTCCCGATCACTTATATATGGTTGTTGTTTACGCCCCAGACTTGAGTATATAATGACGTCATAAAGAGGACCCCCAATAAAAGACATGTTTCGGACATAGGCATAGCTACTCCTCCATCCTCCAGGTCAAGGAGCATTGCCCAGCGGGGGTACCTAACGAGTATCCCATGTGTAACAACATCAATGGATCCGACATTCCAAAGTCACAGGCCCCTTCACGTATGCTATCTTCATGCATTACAGAGCAAAATATACTACACTACGCTGTTACGCTAGGTTGTTACGCTGTTACGCTACACAGTTACGCTACGCTGTTACGCTACGTTGTTTCGCTACGTTGTTTCGCTACGTTGTTTCGCTACGTTGTTTCGCTACGTTGTTTCGCTACGTTGTTTCGATAGGTTGTTACACTGTTACGCTACGCTGTTACGCTACGCAGTTACGCTGTTACGCTACGCTGTTACGTTGTTACGCTACGCTGTTACGCTACGCTGTTACGCTACGCTGTTACGCTACGCTGTTACGTTGTTACGCTACGCTGTTACGTTGTTACGCTACGCTGTTACGTTGTTACGCTACACTGTTACGCTACGCTGTTGCGCTACGCTGTTACGCTACGCTGTTACGCTAGGCTGTTACGCTAGGCTGTTACGCTAGGCTGTTACGCCGCTACGTTGTTACGCTACGTTGTTACGCTACGTTGTTACGCTACGTTGTTACGCTACGTTGTTACGCTACGTAAGAATGTCAGCTAAATTCAGGATTCAAGATTCAGCCAGAAGGGCTCATTTCCCTGGTGCTGTGAATCTTTTAAAGGGACAAACACTGAGGGACACTAATCTTTTAAAGGGACAAACACTGAGGAACACTAATCTTTTAAAGGGACAAACACTGAGCGACACTACTGTCCAGGAGTCCTCAGACTCACCTTGTCGTTCCTCTCCGACAGGAACTTCAGTCGCTGAGCTCGCTTGTGCATGAAAACTCCGTCGAGGTGTCCCGTCTCCACGGAGCGGATCTCAATGGCCTTCTCTCCCCAGCCCATGATCTGGTTGGAGTGGATGTAGGCTGCAAGGACAGGAGAGGGCACACACACACACACACACACACACACAACCAACACACACACACACAACCACACACACACACACACAATCACACACAGAGGGGGATTGCACAGGAGAAGACTCAGAACCAGTCTCACACCCAAGCCAGTCACACATCGAGGCCTCCTCCGCCTCGCCTCCAGGGAGATTATTGCAGCAGTTTCTGACTGATTTGAACGATCGCGACCTCTGAACTCTTCGATTTGGGCGTCGGCACGGCGATGACAGGATGCTCGCCGGGTTTCCATCCGATGTGGTCAGTATTTGAGCTAAATGAGTTATGCGAGCGCCATCGACTGGCGCTGGTGGTTTGAACTTTGCAATGTCGAGCCCCAGTTTTAAATAAAGTTGTATGCATGTGACGACTCGCCTTTTTTTAATTTTTTTTTAGGAGTTGGAGATAAAGTCCTTCAAGTGGTTCACTAGTGGGACGCTTTTGATCTGAAGCATCAGCAGCAGGACAATGTTTGGGCTTTTTTTAACACGCAAAAGGAGAGCAAATCAGACCTCGTGAAACATTTAATAAATGTGCTTTCTTTCTCACCGGCAAGACCACAAACGTTGAGCCAATTAGATTAGAGACTCGGCGGTGGCGGCCATCTTGTTTTGGCTCTATATGGCTCGCTGAGACTAAAAGTTCTGAATTAAAGTCCAGCGGAAGGTCTTTTTTGTTTTTGTTTCTCCCCCCTCTTGTGATAGAGTTTGTTGCGATCGACCAGCAGCTCGTCGTCAAAGCTTGTGTTGCGGGATAAAACGACGACTGCAGGATGCATGATTTTGTCTGAGGGAGATGGGTGGGGGAGGGGGAGGGGAGGGCGAGGCCGGGCTTGGCTGTGAGAAACTCTGGTCTCTGGTAGTAAAAAATTAAATCACACACACACACACACACACAAACATGTTAACAGGAGATGATGTCCACACGCAGGACACACAACCGCCGGTGCCTCGGGACGCAGACGCAGCCAAACATACATGTTTTAATCAATCAGGATATTGTACACTGACATCTGAGAATCAAGAGAGCGAAGGGCGGATGGAAAACACACAACACAGGCTTCGATCGACTCGAATCGTAAAGATCCAAGATCCATCCTTGATGTGCTCGAGCTCCTTCTGACGTATGGTAATAAATAATACATTAATTTAGATGCACTGCAATTTTTTATTTATTTATTTATTTTTTTAAATCTGCTGAATCGGCAAAAAAAAAAAAAGAAAGAATATCTTGTTTTTAGAGCTCACGCAATCAAGGATGAATGTGTGGATATTTTTTTTGAAGAGGACAAGAGGACAGCAGACAAACAACACACAAGCACCCCCCCCCACCACCACCCCTCTCCCCAAAAAAACCCAGAAAAATATTGTATTTAAAGAAAAGGTGCTGAGTGCGTGTGGTGGTTAGCTCATGCAGTAAGATGGATGTTCAAGAGATACTCTGAGTATTTGGGGTTTGTAAATATTTGGTCAACCCACCTGTTAAAGTGATGAGAACATATTAAAGAAACTGTGTGTCTCCAATAGAGCGTCACACTGCAGCGCTTCATGATAACGCTTTCTTTCCTTTTTTATTGATAACATTAAATTACTAATTTATTACACTTGTTTTTATTTTTTACCTCTTGTTTTTTATCTTCACCCTTTGGGAGTGTAATACTTCAAATGTCCCCGCTTTGGGACTAATGAAGGATAATCTTATTTTATCTTATCGTTTCTTTATGTGTTTTGATTTGCTCATAAATAAACGCGGTATGTTGCACTGAACACTTAATTTGAGCTTTTTTTTCTGTGTGATTTTGCACGCTTTTTCCATGTGATGATATATATGTTATTAGAGAAATGTTGGTATATAAATTATATATAAATATATATAAATAAATATATATATATATATATATAAATAAATATAAAAATAAATAAACAACTATAAATATATATAAATAAATATATATATATAAATATATATATATAAATAAATAAATACATATAAATAAATAAATACATATATATATATAAATAAATATATATATATATAAATAAATATATATATATATAAATAAATATATATATATATATAAATCATTTCTAATTACACACATATATATATATATATATATATATATATATATATACTACATTCTTGTTTACATTCAGTTAATTCATATTACTGTCTACCACAAATAAACATTATATTTTATATATGTTACATTTTGTCCCTTTATTTTAACTCCTGCACTATTTCTTTTGACTTTTCTTTGACTTCTCTTTAATTGTGACAAATATAACCAATAAAAAAAGCTTTAAACTATAATGCTGATTTCCGCTACATCGCTTGGTCCTTTGCATGCATAGTAGAACCTTTACTGGTGTTTATGTCAGTTAATAAATTACAATAAACACAGAAAAAGTCATTTAACGTGCAACAACAACGTCATTCATAAGATCAGGTTGCCCTCTGGCACCTTTTGTCTAATACTTTGATTTATCTATTTTTAGTTATAATGAGCATTACAGCGGCTATTGACATAATTTGGTCAATATTCTTCAAAAACCACATTTAAGGATCATTTAAAACATGAATATCAATAATAGTTTGTATTTTTTAAACTGCAAAATAACAATCTTATAAATAACGATAATAATATCTTGCGTTATTAGTACGTCATTTACCAAAATAAAAGCCCCAAGCAGGTCCAAAATTTTTGTTAAAGTTGAAACATGAATATCGGCCAATATTATATTTTTTAAACTGCAAAATAACAATCTTATAAATAACTATAATAATATATTGCGTTATTAGTTCCCCTTCATTTACCAAAATAAAAGCCCCAAGCAGGTTCTATAATATCTTGTGTTATTATAATATCTATAAGTTATTAGTTCCCCTTCATTTACCAAAATAAAAGCCCCAAGCAGGTTCTATAATATCTTGTGTTATTATAATATCTATAAGTTATTAGTTCCCCTTCATTTACCAAAATAAAAGCCCCAAGCAGGTTCTATAATATCTTGTGTTATTATAATATCTATATGTTATTAGTTCCCCTTCATTTACCAAAATAAAAGCCCCAAGCAGGTTCTATAATATCTTGTGTTATTATAATATCTGTATGTTATTAGTTCCCCTTCATTTACCAAAATAAAAGCCCCAAGCACGTTCTATAATATCTTGTGTTATTATAATATCTGTATGTTATTAGTTCCCCTTCATTTACCAAAATAAAAGCCCCAAGCAGGTTCTTATTCAACAAAGTGTTAGCATGAAGCAACAGAGCAATCAGTTTCACTGTATGTTTTCATCACGTCACCAAATAAAGTTGAACATTCTCGTTCAACCTCCCAAAAAAAGGCCCCGCGGCGCTCCTGTGAGCAGGTAATGAAGCAGGTGAGCTCTGGGCTTCTCGTTTAGAGGAGGAACTGAAAGCAGAAGGCGGGAGCAGAGAGAGGAGTGTTGCTTTGAAACGGAGGAGGTGTGTGGTGGATAGCAGTGAGGGTGAAAAGATGATCTGCTGACACCGCTCACAGAGGTCAGAGGTCAGGGGTCAGAGGGAGAAGCGAGCTGATTGGTTGACGTACCGACGGAGGTGGGCATCTCGCCCCACTGCAGCACCACGTCTTTGGTGATGCGTCCGTAGGTGTTGACGTAGACGCCCTCGTCCTCGTAGCACAGCAGCATCTCCATGCCGTCCGTCTTGGGCAGAACCACGATGGCGTGCGGGGTCACCTGACCCTGAATCTGCCGGGGCGACACACGGGAGGGGCCCTAACCCCCACCCTGACCCCCACCCTGAGAGAGAAGAAACTGCTGCAACAATAAAGTCTCCCTGCTCCTCAGCCACGCGATCGCCATGGAAACAGACGTGAGCGTCACAGACGCGAGGGGGCGCCCCGCTGCGGTTACCTGAGTGGTTACCGTGGTTACGGGAGGACGCGGGGGGCCCTTTCATTCATTCGTTCGTTTCCTTTATGGAGGCGCTCGTCCCTTCGTTCACTACGTCACACCTTCACTCGTGTTCTCTCTCACAACTTCAAAATAAAAATTATTCAAAATAAGAAATATGTTGGGATGATATGGAGCACACACACTTCCTGTCTCCTCTCCTGTCCCTTTGTTTCCTTTCCTTTCTTCTCCTCTCAATCCCTTTCTTTTGTTTTAGCCTTTCCTGTCCTCTTTTATCATCTCGTCTCCTTTCCTTTTCTTGTGTTGTCTTCTTGTTCCCTTTCCTTCTTCCTGTCTCCTCTCCTCTCCTCTCAATCCCTTTCCTTTCCATTCCTCTTTTATGGTCTCCTCTCCTGTTCTTTTGTTTCCTTTTCTCTGCTCCTCTCCTCCTTTGCCCTTCATTTTTTCTTGTCTAATCTCTTTTTTGGCTTCCTTTCCTTTCCTTTCCTTTCCTCCTATCTCGTCTCCTCTTCTGTCCTTCCCTTTTCTTTCCCCTCTTTTCTTTTCCTCCTCTCCTCTCCTCTTGTCTTTTGCCCTTTTGTTTCCTTTCCTCTCTTCATACCTCATTTCCTATACTATCCTTTTCTTTCCTTTCCTTGTCTCCTCTTGTCTCTTAACCATTCCATTCCTTTCCTCTCTTCTTGCCTCGTCTCCTATCCTGGTCTGTCCTTTCCTATCCTTCCCTTTCCTTTCCTCCTTTCTTTTCCTCTTGTCTCATCTCCTGCCTGTTTGTCTCCTCTCTGCTTCTCATCTCCTCTCATCTCTTGCCCTTTTGTTTCCTCTCCTCTGTCCTTTCCTCTGATCTCATCTCGTCTCCTTTCCTCTGGTCTTATCTCGTCTCCTTTCCTCTTCCTCCTCCTCCTCTTCCTCAGCTCTGTGCGACATGCATCCAATGAGAGCGCTCTTCCTCAGACTCAAGTCTAAGAAGTGGTGAGTCACACACACACCACACGCACACACACACACACACACGCACGCACCACACACACACACACACACGCACACACACACACGCACACACACACACACACACACACACTAACATGTGAGGGGATGTAGATGTCGTAGGGGTTTCCAGAGTCCACGTCGATGACATGGAAGCCGACGCTGGAGCCGTAGATGACCTTTAACCTCTGCCCCTCCTCCACCGTGAGGTCGACCAGCTGGGGGCGATGCTGCAGCTCAGTGAAGGACTGAGGAGGAAGAAAGGGGGATTAAATAAACACCAGCGGTAAAGTCAACAAAGGAAAGCACACAACAACCAACTGATGACGCAGGAAAGCTTAAAAAAAGAAAAACAAAGTGTAACGTCAAACTTATCTAAAAAGAGAAAATGGAGAATGATATTAAAATTGTATATATAAAATATATATATATATAAAATGATATATATATATATATATAAAAAAAAATAAAAAATATATATATATATATATATATATATATAAAATAAATATATATTATATATTATATAAATATTATATATAAAATATATATATATAATTATTATAAATAAAAATAAATATATATAATAAAATAATATATAAAAAAAAATATATATATATATAAAATATATATATATATAAAAACAATATATATATATATATATATATATGTATATATATATATATATATATATATATATATATATATATAACATAGTGTCAGGCCACCGCTTTTACGATACACAACCTATTTGCAGTGGAATCGTTTCTAATAATAATAATAATAATAATAATAATATTTAAAATAAATTTACTTAAGTAAAATCAACACAATTTAAAAACACGTTGTTACAGGTAAAAGTACCCAGTTCAAAGTTTATTTAATAAAGTAGGTAAAAGTAAATGCCCCCTCACTGCATAAACTAAAAACTATTTTTTTTTATTATAGAGTCCTAAAAGTCATATTTTCTTCATGTAGTTTGATAATTTCAACATGTTTACAATTCAAATCAACTTCTTTTTGAGAATTCAGCAAAATCAAGTGTAATTTTTCTTTATTTGTATTTAAATGAATCCGCTTCATTGGTTGGATGACTTGATTTATTTACATAATTTGTGTCGTGGATAAATAAAAGTCTCGTTAGCTCACGTGTTCTCAAAAACAAAAGAGGTCGTTTGTATCTCCGCGTCTCACCTTGAAGGCCATAAACTTGTGATACGGTTTAGGCGCCCAGGCGTAGATCTCCACCGCGTTCTTCAGAGCGATCACCAAAAATTTAATCCTCTCGTACTTCACTGCAGAAGGAGAGCAGAGAAGCATAAAAACGGTCAAATTATGCTCGAAAACAGTTTAAAAAAAACAGATGTTTGTTGCTTTGTAAACTTTACATTTGGTAATAATAATTTAAATTAATGTGTAGTTACCCAATTAATCAAAAGATATAGAGAGGAAATCAACCTTAAACCAAACCCCAATTTTGTGTCCCCGAATTGGTGGTGGGTCCCCACAATGCGGGTGTGTTAAAATGTTGGTGTCCCCATAACGCACATAAACGAGTTTTCTTACCGACTTTGTAGTGCACACAGCCCTCCAGCTCCCCGACGGTGATCCAGCCCTGTTTCTTCTCCACCTCGGGGTCGTTGTGCAATATCCTGTTCCTCAGCCAGGACAGGTAGTAAACACGCAGCTTGTTCTTCTTCCCTGGTTAGTAGAGAAAGAAAACAACAACATTAAGTCCGTATATACGTTGATGCTACTCGTGTGTGGCAAAGAGTTATTAAAAAGTATTATTATTATATATTATTATAATCGTATTGTTATTTTCATTATTATTATTTTATTATTAATATTATTATATTTTAAAATATGTTTATATATATATATATATATATATATATATAGTATTTTTATTATTATTATATATTTTTATTATTGTATAATTATTTTATTATTAATATTATTATATATTTTGTGTGTGGTGTTTTAAGTGTGTGGTGTTTTATTTTTAAAGAAAAAGTATTATTATTATATTATTATAATTGTATTGTTATTTTCATTATTATCATATTATAAAAATAAGTATATATAGTATTTTTATTATTATTATATATTTTTATTATTGTATAATTATTTTATTATTAATATTATTATATATTTTGTGTGTGGTGTTTTAAGTGTGTGGTGTTTTATTTTTAAAGACAGCACTGTGAAAATACACTGAAAATATAAAAGTAAAATAGTTACCTCTGAGATGTAGTACAGTAAAAAGTACAATATGTACCTCTGAGATGTAGTACAGTAAAAAGTATTATTATTATATATTATTATAATTGTATTGTTATTTTCATTATTATTATTATTATTATTAATATTATTATATTTTAAAATATGTTTTTATATATATATATATATATATATATATATATATATATATATATAGTATTTTTTATTTTTATTATTATATATGTTTTTATTGTATATTTATTTTATTATTAATATTATTATATATTTTGTGTGTGGTGTTTTACGTGTGTGGTGTTTTATTTTTAAAGACAGCAACACAGAGAGAAAAATGTTAAAAATAGAAACATCTCCGTCGTGGTCGACCTCGTGTTTTGTTTCCTACTCGTACCGAACCAGTGGGGAACACTCGAACAATTAAAGAGACAACGGTAACCAAGGGCAACAGGAAACCCTGATGATCAAACATCGAAAAAACATCAAAAATAAGGGATCAACAAAAGACGGCTGAGGAAAAACCGACGGTTGGAAACTTCAACTGCCTCGAAAATATTTACCTTCCATGAAAAATGTTCTTATTTTGTTGGAAACAAAACCTAAAATTTTATTCGAATGTTAAATTCACGGCCAAAGTGAGAGAACTTTTTAGAGGCCGGCAAAATTATGTTAAATTTGAGGTATTCAGATCCTCTACTAAAGAAAAAATACTAGTACTACACTGTGAAAATACACTGAAAATATAAAAGTAAAATAGTTACCTCTGAGATGTAGTACAGTAAAAAGTACAATATGTACCTCTGAGATGTAGAACAGTAAAAAGTACAATAGTTACCTCTGAGATGTAGTACAGTAAAAAGTACAATATGTACCTCTGAGATGTAGTACAGTAAAAAGTATAATTCTGGTGCCCCCTGTGGACAAATGTGGTACTACGCAATACAAACAATGTTGCGCAATACCAAGCAGTGTCTTGTCTTTACATACAATGTGCTTGGTCTAAAAAAGTACAATATGTACCTCTGAGATGCAGAAGTATAAATCTGCATAAAATGTAAAAACACCCGAGTACAAGTACCTCAAATGAAGTACTCCCTCGATGTACTTGTACCCACCTGAGATGGTGACCAGGACGTTGAGGCCCTCGAGGACGTCCATCTGTTGGAAGCGCCGCCGGTTGATGAGGTTGTAGACTTTCCCCTGACCGCTCCGATCCAGCAGCATCAGCCCGTTCTCCGTCCCCACCAGCAGATTCACTCCTGCACAAACAAAAACAACAACAACAACAACCTGTTGTTTACCTTTCTCTGCGAGTACACACACACACAACATCTGCGTGTCCGCTGGTCTCACCCCAGAGAGCCGCGCAGAGGATCTCGGAGTTGAAGCGCTTCTTGTATTTGCGTATCTCCGGCGTGTCGCTGTGCGGCCGGATGTTGGTCGGGTTGACGTTGACCACCGAGATCTTGCGGGCCTCGTTGAGCCTCGCCTGCTCCTGCTCGTGCTTCAGCAGCTCGTCGGTGAACAGCGCTGCGGCGTCAAGGCGACACAAATCAAATCGTTACGGAGCGCCCGCGAGTTACTACTTCACCAGTGACCTCGTTTAGAACATTCGAAAGTAATATGGTGGAAACAGAAAGTTTGTATTCTGTTTATTTTAAGACATTTGGCAGGTAAAAATTTTTATATTTAAAAGTTACTACGAGGAACTTTCACGTTGTGTTGATTCTGGCGCCCCCTGTGGACAGAAGTGGTACTACGCAATACAAACAATGTTGCGCAATACGAAGCGGTGTCTTGTCTTCTTTACATACATGTGTGCTTGGTCTAAAAAAGTAGGATATTTACTTCTGAGATGTGGAACAAAAGTATAAAGTTACATATTTTAATGGAAATACTATTTTATACGACAGTATTGATGTATTTAGTTACATTCCACCACTGATTTCAGCAACCTGAGATGTATAGATTTTAATTTATAATAATAATAATAATAATAACACAATTTAAAAAAATATGATATTAATAATAAAAATAATTATACAATAATAAAATATATAATAATAGAAATACAATAAAAAAATATATATATATATAAATATAATTAATAATAATAGTAATAATACAAATATTTTTTTATACAATACTATTAATAATAATACAACAATTAAAAGAATATATCTAATAATAATACAATTTAGAAAATATATAATAATATTAATAATAAAATAATTATACAATAATAAAAATATATAATAATAATAAAAATATGATATATATATATATATATATATATATATTTTTTTTTTTGCTTTTGTTTTAAATATAATTATAATAATAAATAATAAAAATAACAATACAATTAAAAGAACATATATAATAAAAATAATAATACTTTTTAACAACTTTGCCCCAGAGTGCATGTCTTTAAATAGTCGTTCAATCAAAGAGTAATTTTCCTTTCTCTCCCGTAGAGAAAATCTGAGAAATAAACCTAATTTTGTTTCGCAGAATGTTGTTTTTTCTCCCGGTTAATCGTAATAATAATATTTTTATATTCATCTTGCGTGAGCGGAGCCTACCTGAGGCCGAGTTGTTGTCGTCATCGTCGTCGGTCGGGGACGTCCCGTACACCCTCGGATCTACGAAGGGCGTGAAGGAAGACTTGGAGCCTCCGCTGCTTCCCATGGCGTACTGCAGATCACAGAAACACAGATTATAACAATAATAATAATAATAATAATAATAATAATAATAATAATAATACAGACGGCCACATGTTCGTCTGGTGGTTCGCTAGTTTTGGGAGGAAACAGGAAACTGTTGAAATAAAGGAAACATCGGTGCGTTCGGAAGCTTTTTGGCTTCATTCGACTTTCATCGACGCCGACGCTTTCACTCCAGCTCTCAGCGTTTCTTTTATTTTGTCAGGACACTGTGTTCTGGATCAGCTGGAAAGGGGAGGGTGGGGGGTGGAGGGTGGAGGGTGGAGGGTGGGGGGGGGGGTAACGAGCGGAGCGAGGGAGGGAAGAACATCCATGTTTGTTCCATCTGAGGGGAAAAACACTGGAGGTCAAGCTAAATAGAAATAAACAGGAAATTAAAGGGGCCGCGTGGTGTCGTTTTAAAAGCAAAGTAAAGAGGTGAGGGTGACCAGGGTGCTGGTCTATCAGGGTCAGGTGTGTGGAGGTGGGTGGAGGGTGGAGGGTGGTGGGAGGGTGGGGGGGGGGGCAGACAGTCGGGTGCCGCTCCACCTACTTGGGCCCCGTCGCCCGGGGAGACCAGGGGGGAGGTGCTTTGCTGCACCAAATCAGGGAGGTTGGAGTTGCCGGGGAACAGATTGGCGTTGCCGGGGAAACCGTTGCTGGCGGCGGAGCTCCGCCTCCGTCCCCCGTGCTTCTGGAAAGAGAGAGAGAGGGGCGGGCTACTGGGCAGCGAGGCTGTGATTGACAGGTCAGGTGATGGAGGGAGGAACCCGGGTGAAGTTCATATTTTCGGGGGGGGGGGGGGTTTGGGCTTCTGACAAAACGAAGAGTCAACAAGACACGACATATTCGATAACTCGAAGGGCGCTCGGGGAATGAAGTATTTCGGAGCTGCTCCAAAATTTAACGGCTTCTTTCTTGGTCCACGCCACACCCTTCCACCGGGTCTCATGAACATCGGGCCGGTACATTTTGACTTTTGATGCAAAAAAATAAATAAATAAATGCAAAAATGTTAAAACTTTGCAGCTTTTAGGAAAGTAAATGAAATATCTTTTGGATTTCTTATTGGTTGTCAGACAAACTAAGAAATCTGAATAAATATCGTCCACTATTTATTTCCTGGCATTTTACAGACTTTACAACTAATTAATTTAACATTAAAATAATCAGCAAACTATATATATATAAATAATAATTTGGTGCAGAAATCTACAGTTAATATACCAATTAAACTGAATCACTGAAAAGTTTGTTTCTTTCATTATTTGTATTTATTTATACATTTTATTTGTATTTATTTATTTAATTATATTTTACTTTATTTTAATTGTATCATATGTATATATGTGCATATATGTATAATATGTGTGTGTATATATATATATATATAGAAACACACATATCTATTGTATATATTATTTATATATATATATATATATGGTATATATTATTTTGTAATATGTACCTCTCTCTTATTAATATTATTTTTTGTGTATATATATATATATATATATATATATATACACACACACATATATATTATTATTATAATTTTCCCTCTTATTAATATTATTTTGTGCGTATGTATGTATATGTATATATATATATATATATATATATATATATATATAAATAAATAAAAAAGAAAAAAATATATATATACCAAATAAATTTAATAACTCACTCTCATCGCAGTTTGTAATAAAAAAATAAATAAACAATCCCAAATAATTCAACTGAGAAACGAAGTCTGACATCCAGCCAGATGTTCAACCAACCAATCGGCCGAAAGACAAAACATCTAAAAAGATAAACCGGCACCGGGCAGACTGTCGGGTGACAGTTTGTGCCGAGTCGGCGAGGCCCCAGTCCTCGGGTCAAAGGTCAGAGCCGACTCACCTCCCGCATCATCAGGGTGCCGTCCTGGGAGCTGTTTCCATACGAGTCGTCGTGACCTCCCATGATGCCGAAGGCCTCGGTACCGTGACTCGCTGCCGGCCTGCGAGAGAGAGAAGTCATCAGTTTTACTCCATATATTCTTTTTAATGTGCTTCTCTGCTGTTTATACAAAATTATTATTCATGTTTCTTGTTACGTTAAAAAAAAATAAAAATAATTGCTGTCGTTTTATTAATTTTATTTAACAAACGAAATCCACAAAAGACGGCAGCGGGATTAAAAAGCTTTTTTTCTACTTTTATTTTTAAACAATCGCCAAAACTACACTGTTTATCACAGCCAGAAGCTGTAAAAACATTAATTATCGTCTGATTCTCATCTTTCCGACGGTCCTTGAACACATCGTGTGTGACGAACGCTTCCGTCTAAAAAAAACGATCCAAACCGAAGCTTAAAATTGTGATATTTCAAAATCGAAAACATTTTATTCTACACGTCTCATTTAAAATCTCACTCTGAATAAACCGTGTGCTTAAACCAGATTCTGTAAAAAACATTAAATTCTGAGTTTCTCAGTGAAACTATGAAGCCATGATTGATTCATCTGAGAGCAACAGTCACGTGACAACAAATCTACAAAGACTCGACTGAACTGCAGGAGAGGAGAGGCTGTAAGTAGAGGTTGTAAAATATTTTAATTGTTGAATATATATTATTATAAATTTTATATATTTTTTCCAACATTGGTGACAACTTGTGCGCACTATGAAAAATGTTGTATTAACAGATTCTATTGTTTTCCAATTTATTTTATAAATAAGTTATAAAAAAAACCCGCCTAAAAACTCCTTGTGGTTCAGAGGGTAAATTAAATAGGAAAAGTAATTTCCCATTAAAAAATGTTTTTCCCATTTACGGCAGCTATATTCACTATTTGTCAAGCCATTTGAGATAGTAGAATACCTAAAAATGTAATAATAATAATAATAATAATAATAATAATAATTATTATTATAATAATAACAATAATAATAATAACAACAATAATAATTATAATAATTATAATAATAATCATGGAGCCCTCCTCATCTTTCTGAAACACAATGATGAACAAAGGTCTAATATTATTTTTTTTCAAACATAACACAAATAAACAACATTACTAATATTGAAACGTATGTTTTTTTTTACACTATTTCGTCTATCAGTAATATTATTTTTGCTCCACTGATTTATTTATTGCAGGTCCAGTCAGAGAGACTGAGGGGAAATGTACTTTTAAAAAAAACTTAAAAGATTCGGGGCATCGGAGAAAAACATTTGTTTGTCTGTTAATCGTCAGAATTGTGTATCTTTTGTTTTGGCTTTTTGTATTTTGACCTCGAAGTCCACTCCATCGTGCAGGAAATCCGTTAGCCGGGGCTCCACTCACATGATGCGCGGTATGTCGCTGACGGCCACGCTCCCGTCGTTGGCCCCGCCCTCTCCCTCCTCGTCCTCGCTGCTGTGGGAGTCCTCGCTGGACGACGAGTAGTCCGTCACCTTGACGGGCGGGCGGCTGGTCTCCTCGCCCTGCCGGAGCTCCCGCAGCTCTTTGGCCAGAGCCGTCAGGTCCTGCAGGGACGGACGAGGCATTTTATTTTTATTTTTTATCGTTTGTGATGTTTACTTTCATGCAAAATATACATTTGACTGCACAGGCTTTTTAATAAATAAATGTGTCGGTATCGTTCTCTCTGTTCTTAAACATCTGCCCGGTAACTAACCAATACTATAACTTTAAACTTGATTTTATTCCTTATTTTGATCTATTGTATCTTGTCTAACCGTTTATTCATTGTATCACTACTGTATGCCACAGTGTTATCTTTTACAATATAGTTTATTTCATTCTATTTTATATATATTTTATTTCATTCTATTATATATAAGTTATATATTGTATTTCATATATATTATATATTTAATTTAATTATATTTTATATATATATTAAATAGTTTCTTTCATTCTATTATATATATATATATATATTATAAAGTTTATTTAATTATATTTCATATATATTATATTGTTTATTTAATTATATTTTTAATATATATATATTAAATTATTTATTTAATTATATTTCTAATATATATATATATATATATATATATATATATATATATATATATATATATATATATATTAAATTGTTTATTTATTATATATATATATATATATATATATATATATATTATATAGTTTATTTAATTATATTTAATATATATTAAATTGTTTATTTCCTTCTATTTTATAGATTTAATTTAATTTAATATATATTATATAGTTTATTTCATTCTATTTTATATATACTATATATTTAATATACTCTTCATAAGACAAGTAGAGTAATTCATTTAAAAAACATTTATAGTGTTTATTGTAGTATTTGTCAAAATGAGCAAAATCAACAGAATAAAAAAAAGAAAAATAATAAATAATACAGAAATTAATTAAATTAAATAAAAAATAATAAATAATAATCAAACAATTTTTTTTCAATGCAGTTACAGTGGAGCTGCCGGTAATTAAAGTGTTTCCATCTGAGTGAAGATACTTTGAAGAGATTTACAGACGATCAGCTGAAACGTGAACATGTATTGATAACCAGTCGTAAACCAGTCGTAAACCAGTCGTGTTTTCACTTCTGCTGGTTCTTTAGTTTTCAGAGAATATGCAGCTTAAAAACAAAAAAAAACAAGCAGGAGAGACAAATAAAAGGGTTTTTACTTGTTGTGGCACAAGCTGTTAGTGCGTACATTTATGTCACATGACTGAGTGTTTGTATTGGGGAGGGCAGGGGGGGGGCAGGAGGGGGGGGGCATCATGCCTCAGTGCAGGGGGGTCAGGGGTTAAAGTTCAGGGACCTTTAAATTCATCCTCTGTGACATCAGCAGCAAAAAGGGGCTGTGCATGTGAGGTTAAGAGACAGGAAGTGGATAAGAGGAGAGGGGGGGGGGTTGTGGGGGTGGTGTTGGGGGGGGTATCTTACCAACTCCTCCTGGTGAGAGAGAGGGGGGGGGGGGAAATGGGAGAAGGAGGAGGAGAGAAAGTGTGGCTGTAAATGAAACATGAGAGCAGATGTCTGAGGTGATAACAGGAAGTAAAGTGGATGAGATGAAGACAGGAATCCTACAGGAACTGATCACCCATCAATCAGCAGGTGAGGGGGAGGAGGGGGGAGAGGGGAGAGGGGGAGGAGGGGGGAGAGGGGGAGAGGGGGGAGGGGGGAGGGGGAGAGGGAGGGGAGGTGAAGGAGGAGAAATGTCACTGACCTCGTCTACAGCTTTCCTATAGCTCTGAAGGACGATGAAAGGAGGAATGGAGGACAGGATGAGAGAGGAGGGAGGAGAGGAGAGGAGGAGGAGAGGAAGGAGGAGGAGAGGAGGAGAGAGGAGTGGAGGAGGAGAGGAGAGAGGAGAGGAGGAGGAGAGGAGAGGAGGAGGAGAGGAAGGAGGAGGAGAGGAGGAGAGAGGAGAGAGGAGAGGAGGAGGAGAGGAGAGGAGGAGGAGAGGAAGGAGGAGGAGAAGGGAGAGGAGGTAGAGAGGAGGAGAGGAGGAGAGAGGAAGGGATAGGAAGAGGAGGAGAGGAAGAGGAGGAGAGGAGGAAGAGAGGAGGAGAGGAGGAGAGAGGAAGAGCAGGAGAGGAAGAGGAGGAGAGAGGAAGAGGAGGAGAGAGGAAGAGGAGGAGAGGAGGAAGAGAGGAGGAGAGGAGGAGAGAGGAAGAGCAGGAGAGGAAGAGGAGGAGAGAGGAAGAGGAGGAGAGAGGAAGAAGGAGAGAGAGGAAGAGGAGGAGAGAGGAAGAAGGAGAGAGAGGAAGAGGAGGAGAGGAAGAGGAGGAGAGAGGAAGAGGAGGAGAGGAGGAGAGAGGAAGAGGAGAGAGGAAGAGGAGGAGAGTGAACATGAACAGTAACGTCGTTAGTTCAGTGTGTTTGTCTGTTTACTTTTTCTCCTCTAATGTTTAATCTGTTTGGATTTACAGGAGTGTGTGTGTGTGTGTGTGTGTGTGTGTGTGTGTGTGTGTGTGTGTGTGTGTGTGTGTGAACTCACTGCCGGCCTGCTGGGTCGTGTCTCTCTGCCGTCATCTTTGGTCTCGTGGGAAGAAAGTGTCGAGCCTTCAATCTTAGCGGCTGAATTACCTGAACACACACACACACACACACACACACACACACACACACACACACACACACACACACACACACACACACACACACACACACACACACACACAAACAAACAAACAAACACACAAACAAAGACAAATAAACAAAAACATGAAGACATTTTTGAAAGTGGAAAAAGTTTTTGAAAAGTTAGACATTTCAGGATAATGTGTGTGTGTGTGTGTGTGTGTGTGTGTGTGTGTGTGTGTGTGTCACCTCGTTCGTTGGAGCCCCCCTGGGAGCTCGGGGTCGAGCTGGAGGAGCTGCCGCTGCTCGTCCTCTTCAGGGGCGTCTCCATGGAAAGTTCGGGCCTCCTCAGGTCGGGGTTGCTAGGGCAACACAAACACAGCGACGCCTCGTTCATTGAACTCACAATGCGTGTGTGTGTGTGTGTGTGTGTGTGTGTGTGTGTGTGTGTGTGTGTGTGTGTGTACCTGGCCCGTATGAGGGGGGCTCCGGGCCGAGGTCCGAGGCCGGGTCCGTTTCCGGGAGAGTGTTTCCTGACCAGAGCAGGAGAGATGGAGGTCGTCCTCTGAGGAACCTGGAGAACACACAGCAGAGCCCGAGGGGTCAGAACCCGAGGGGTCAGAACCCGCCGGGTCAGAACCCGAGGGGTCAGAACCCGAGGGGTCAGAACCCGCCGGGTCAGAGCCCGAGGGGTCAGAACCCGAGGGGTCAGAGCTACAGGAACACCATTGGTTTCTTGATGTCACTTTAAATGAACTTTTGGGGTCTCAAGTTTGGGAACTTTCCTAAATCTGTGCAGAATTTTATAAATAAAAATTTTAAATACGGGGAAAAACTAAAATTCCCTCAGAAAAGTTTATGTTTTAATAGAAATAGATTTTTTTAGTAGAATAGAAATAGATTTCAGTAGAAAGAAATTCTGTTTTTACAACTTATATGAAACAAATGATGTCATATTTATTTATTTATAGAATGAACCAAAACACTAACAACGAGGAAGATCTTGGGAAGTCAATGAGAATAAATAAATATAAATAAATATATAAATATAAATATGAAAAAAAACTAAAATCATAACCTCGAAACTAAAAATAAATCTGGCTTAAATTTAAATCAAACATATTTAATAAGCTTGTTTTACAAGATATTTAGTCAAGATCGTATTTAATCATATATATATATATATATATATATATATATAAATTGATAATAATAATATTAAATAAATAATAATTATATATTGATAATTATAAATAGTAATTATAAATTGATAATTATAATATAAATACTAATTATAAATTGATAATATAATTATAAATTGATAATATATATATATATAAAAATTGATAATAATAATGTTAAATAAATAATAATTATAAATTGATAATTATAATTCTAAATAATCATTATAAATTGAAAATTATAAATAATTCTAAATTGATAATATATATATATATATATATATATATATATATATATAAAAATAAATGTATTGTACTTCATTGTAGTTGGTGGAGACGAAAACAAATAAAAACAAAAATCATCTGTTTTAAAGATAAAACAAACAACGCATCGGGAGAGACTCCCAACAGACACAGAAACAGAAAGCACAGAAAAGAAAACAGAATTTAGACAAAGTAAAATAAAGAGTCAACACACACAAACACACACACATACACACACACACACACACACAGCTGGCGGCATGCAGAGACCTTGGGCGGCATGTCGTCGTCCTGCCGCAGCCAGGAGCTGCGGTCCAGCTTGTCGAGGGGGGGCGCCAGGCGGGAGAGGGACGGGGGAGGAGGGGTGTCGGAGGTGGGGTCGGAGTTCTGCCGGGGCATGGGAGGCCGGGAGGGGGAGGGCGACGCCGAGGAGGAGGAGGACACGCCGTGGGGGTCGTACAGAGACTGGGAGCCTGACAGGCCGTGACTCTTCACCTGCACCAGGTGGGCCATCTGGACGCACACACACACACACACACACACACACACACACACACACACACACACGCACGCACACACACACACACACACACATACGCACAAGCAGGAAACAGGCAGGAGTGAGGAGGAAGAGGAGGATCAGGATGCGTTCACACAATGTGATCGAGACGAAGCAGGAGGAAGAGTGATTAAGGGAGGGAGGGGAGGTGAGAGGAGAAGAAGAAGAAGAAGAAGAAGAAGAAGAAGAAGAAGAAGAAGAAGAAGAAGAACCACACGCCTGCAGGGTGCGTTCACAGCCAGTCATGTTTAAACACCTCAAACAACCCTGAAAACACAACGACACTTCTGCTGAGTTTCTTAAAGCTGCATTCTCTCTCCTGACCACCAGGGGGCGACTCCTCTGGTTGTATAGAAGTCAAAGCTTCATGTGTTAAAGCTGCATTCTCTCTCCTGACCACCAGGGGGCGACTTCTCTGGTTGTATAGAAGTCAAAGCTTCATGTGTTAAAGCTGCATTCTCTCTCCTGACCACCAGGGGGCGACTCCTCTGGTTGTATAGAAGTCAAAGCTTCATGTGTTAAAGCTGCATTCTCTCTCCTGACCACCAGGGAGCGACTCCTCTGGTTGTATAGAAGTCTATAGAAAATGACTCTCCTTCTCTCTTGATTCATTCCCTCAGTAAACATTGTAAACATGAGTTTATGTCTCAATCTCTAGTTTCAAGTCTTCAATACATAATTAAAACACATTGAATTCACAGAGCTATAGTTGAGCTTCACGCATTTATTTTTCTCATATTCTTTGCATCCCAAAAAACTGCTCCCAACTCTCTGAAGACGCTGATAGTTTGCTTCAGCCTCCTGAGAATCTCCTTCTTCATCTCAACCTCTTTCTGATACGTTATCAAACGTTCTGATCAAAAAAATAAAAAAATAAATAAACAGCAAACAGCTAACAGCTAACAGCAGACAGCAGACAGCTAACAGGAGACAGTTAACAGCTAACAGCAGACAGCTAACAGTTAACAGCTAACAGCTAACAGCAAACAGCTGACAGTTAACAGCTAACAGCAGACAGCTAACAGCAAACAGCTGACAGTTAACAGCTAACAGCAGACAGCTAACAGTTAACAGCTAACAGCTGACAGCTAACAGCTAACAGCAAACAGCTGACAGTTAACAGCTAACAGCAGACAGCTAACAGCTAACAGCTGACAGCTAACAGCTGACAGCTAACAGCTGACAGCTAACAGCTAACAGCAGACAGCTAACAGCTAACAGCTGACAGCTAACATTAACTTGCTTTCCTTCTGCTGATTTCAACAACCGTTTGTTGTTCACAACGTAGCGTTATCAGGTAAAATAAATAGGGTGCACATGAGCGTTGGACCACAGGTACTGACATTGTTCTCAGTAGTGGAACGACTCTTATAGATGCTCTCAAGGCCCTTTAACTCATTCAACGAGGGCTCCTCTACTCTCACAGGCTTAGCTTCACTTTCAGGTCCAGAGAAACAAACAGAGCCGCATCGTCTGCAAAGAAGTTGAGCTGCGATCCTGTAATCGCCACAGCAAACGCCGCTCCACGGCTCCGTTTTAAGATTGTGTTTCACCACAATGGTCCCGTACGGCGTTCGCATCACTGTTGCCGTGGCAACAATCCATCTGTGGATCTCCCGACCTGAAGGGAGCCACCAATCCTCAAGCTCGGAGGTCACGACGCTACTCTCACGCGGACCTACGGAACCAAACTCCCGAGTGTGATCGCACCCCCGAGGGATGTAAGTTTGTGTGGCATGCTAACACACACACCCACACACACACACACACACACACACCCCCACACACACACACACATGAGGACGTAGGACACACACCTGGGGTTCCACGGAGCGGTGCATCGGCGGGGTCCGGGCCTGCTGGATGCCCCCGCTGCTGAAGGACTCGGAGCGGGGAGGCAGCGACGGGTCCGAGATCCGGTTGGAGACTTTGTGCTGCAACGCAGGAGAAGTCTGTCTGTTCATCTTATAATGCTCCTCCACCTAACACACACACACACACACACACACACACACACACACACACACACACACACACACACACACACACATTAGACCAGTCACTCACAGCATGTATGCAGAAATAAAGAAGATTTAAAATCTAAAAACACTTATTTGTTTACTGTATGGACGAAATGTTTTCTGTACAGAATTAAATATTTTTTAAAATAATATTTTAAGACTATTTCTAATTCCTTGACTCCACTCTGCTTTTTCTGCTTTTTAAAAATATGCTAATTCTATTTAATTACTTGTTATTTTTTTTTTTTTTTGGTATTGTATTTTTAATCATTAATTTTTAGTATTTAATTTCCCTTTTCTATCTGTGATGCACTTTATACTTTTGTTTTGATAACTGCTCAATAAATAAAGTTTATTATTGTAATTAACATCATTATCATCATCATCATTATTATTGTTATTATGATCATTAGCATGATTATTACCATTATTATGATCATTAGCATGATTATTACCATTGTTATAATCATTATTATTATTATTATTATTGTTATTATCATTATTGCGATTATTATGACTATTATTATGATTATCTTTGGTATTATTGCTATTATTATTATTATTATTATTATTATTATTATATATATTATTATAAGAACACTGATACAACATTTATTGAGTGAAATAGAGCTTCTGCTCTTTTATTCTTAGTGTTAATTTTCTTAATTTTAGCCCAGATGGTCCTTTGTTTCCCGCCTTCATTTCAAATCACTGCAGATAAAACTTTGGAACTTTGTGCCGAGGAATATTCCCTCCTCTGAAGCTCGGAGGGAAGTCCTGTGAGGCCGCGGTGAGGGCAGACCTCTCCGTAACGAGTGTTTCCGCGAGTCGCCGTCCAGAGGGACGGGGACCGATTTAGCTGCAGCTGCCCTACATCCGTCCCCCGGCCCCCACCAGAGGGCCGGCCGGGGGATCTGCCCTGAATGTGTGAGTGTTCACCGGGGAGTCCCTTTTTTAAGGCCTTGATTCACGGCCATCTATTCGCAGAAATGTCATAAATATGATTTTAATTAGTATTTAATCACCTGAAATTAAGAATCGTTGCGTTTTCATTCATTTAGAATGAACCCGTCGTATCTAGATTGGGAGTGGGTCCATGTCTTTTTCAGAAAAACATTTTTTCATTCACTTATTTTATTATTTTCATTTATATATAATATTTTAATTCTCACCTATTTCATTGTATACAAGTTTAAAGAATTTATTTAATTTTATTGTTATTTTAATTCTCACTTATTTCATTGTATACAAGTTCAAAGAATGTATTTAATTTTATTATTATTTTAATTCTCACTTATTTCATTGTATACAAGTTTAAAGAATGTATTTAATTTTATTGTTATTTTAATTCTCACTTATCTCATTATATTTAGGTTGAAATAAATTACAATTTATTATTTAAATCCACTTATTTTATTATATTTAAGTTGAAAGAAATTACATTTTATTTTGATATTAATTCTCACTTATTTTATCATATTTAAATTGAAAATAGTTATAAAGTTTTATTGTTATTTTAATTCTCACAAATATTATTGTATTTAAGTCGTATAATTGTGTTTTTTATTTAATTAATCTAGTTACTTTGAACTGCACTAACCTGTCTGAACGGTGCAAATAAAGTTTGATTGTTTCTACAGTAAAGCTAAATAAAAGCAATAAACACATTAAAAAAAGAAAGAAAGAAAAAGGAAAGACAAAATAAAACTTCATTTAAAGGGACAGTGTGTAGGATTTGGTGGCATCTCTCCGAAAACACTTTATATACTAAAGAAAACCTACTTATTAATATTATATTAAATTTCAGCCTCTAAAAACTACACACTGGCCCTTTAAGAGAATCCTGATCGGTAAGTAAACATAAACAAAACCTGTAATATTAAGCAGATTAATTAGTAAGTTAGTGCTCTTTCCCCTTGCGATCATCTTAAGAAACCCAGAGCAAGAAAATATGAAGAAATGACCGTCATTCTTTGTGTTATATCATAATTACGGTAAAAAGACCACCAGACAAAACGAGGAGGGGTCAACCAGACGGGGTGAGTAACCTGTGAAAATGAAAAGTGAAGGTTAAACAGGAAGAAGAAGAAGAATGAGGTGGTTATTTCCCTTTTCAGGGAAAAAGAATCAGCATTTAGGATTCCTAAGATAAGTGCAAACGCTCCCGAAACCAAGCTTGACGGCACCAATGAAAGAGGAAGGTAATCAGAAGATTAACCGTGAGAGACAGCGAGATTAAAAAGAGTTAAATCAGAAAAAAAGAGGAGTCCACGTTATCATGCGAGTCCACCTGGTTAGAGAAATAAATATGATTAAGGAGGAAATCCCTCCAGCAGCCGGGGTTAGTAAGTCAGCGTCCGTCCGTCCCCCCACTGACCCGGCGGTCGGGGCTCCGCCCCCTGGAGTCGGAGCTCCGCCCCCTGGAGTTGGAGCTCCGCCCCCTGGAGTCGAGGATCTGCCCCAAGTCGTCGAGGCTCCGCCCCCTGGTGTTGGGGTTCCTCCCCTGGCCATGCCGGCGCGCCCCGGGCGGAGGCACGCAGGTAACGCGGATCACAGGCTTGTGCAGGTGGCTCCTGATGGGGCTTTCGTGGGCCGGGTAGGAAGGGGGGCGGCGGCGGCGGCGGGGGCGGGGCTTGTAACCGGGGAGCAGGAGGAGGTTGCCGAGGTTGACGTTCTGCGTCTCCCTGAAGGAGTGGTACTTCTTGGGAGGGATGCGGGGCGAGTTGCTCTGAGCTCGACGCATCACCTGGAGAGCGATGGGGGGGTTTACAAGACAAGCAGGTGAACGAGAGGGCGGGGGCTCGGTGACGCAACACGCCTCCCCTGGCGGCCATATTGGAGGTTCACAGGTCAGCTGATAACGTTTATCAATTTAAAAAAACACACGTCATTATTCATATAACAAAGTATCTGATTAGCTAAACTGTTTTTTACATGAAGTTTTTGCAGTCGTTATTACGTTTGTATGGAGGACAAAAATCTGACAAAATAAAATATTTATAAATAAATAAATAAATGACTTGATAAATAAATGAATGTCATTAAATGTACCAAAAATAATGTAAAAAATACATATAGGCCTTAATTAACTGATAAAATGTGACATTTGTTTTAATTTTGCATTTCTATCTATTTACTTTTGTATTCATTTATACATTTTGAAATGTATTTCTTTTTTTATATATTTTATAAGTTTTTTTGTTTCTTTTTTTATAATTAAATAGGTGTATTTATTTATCTATACATTATCTTTCCTTTGCATTATTTTACATCTGATTTTGACAGATTTTGTCCTCCATACTTCAGGTCTTAGAAATAAGAACAAAAATGTATTAAGGCTTGAAAATCATCTACATAAATAAATAAAACTGATAAAACTCCACATTTGTGTGACATAAAACATACAGGAGGAATTTCACAGCGCATTAATTATCATCCAGTTGCTGCGCCTAAAGAAAAGTGAACCAGAAGGTGGTTATAAGATGAGAAGATCCTCAGCAGGTGAAGTACAGGTGACACCTGGAGGGCAGGAAACTGAAGCAAAGGCAACAAAAACCTCTAATTCACACCAACTAATCAGGGTGTGTTTGTTTGTTGTGCACACACACGTTTACATGAATGTAAACAATTAAATAAACATGCAACAAATCACAGTCACAGTCGTCCAGCAACAATAATATATATATATATATATATATATATATATATATATATATATATATATATAAAAATATAAAAAAATAAATATATATATAAAAAAAAATATATATATATATATATATATATATATAAAAATGTATGTATATATATATATAAGTTAATTTGACTTTGATTTACCATTATGCGCATTTGTGTTATTTAATTTTGTTAAGACATATCTTTTATTTAACATTCTTTATAACCCACTTTTTGGGTTGTTTTTGTTAAATTCCTTGTTTTTATTCCTCACGCAGATTAGCATTTATCAGTTTATAAATAATTGCTTGTAAATGTATATATATATATATAAAAATTAAAAAAAATAATCTGCGAAAGAATCGTTCTCATTTTCGTCCGTGGATGAGTATTAAATCTTAATTATTTCAACATGTCAACGCAAATCAATTTGCCCACTTAAAGAAAAGCGAATATTGAATATTAAAAAAAGAAGTGTGAAGCAACTTGAAACTGATTTCAGTGACTTCCTGAAACAAACTGCTACAATTTCCAGGATTTTTTTTTTTTTTTGCGTGCAGCGAAGTATGGAAAAAGTGACGTTTTCTGAAGCGTAGAATAAAAATAAAAATAAATAAAAAATAAAGCGTGCGTGTACCTCCTTGGCCCAGGCCGGCTTGTCGTTGGCGCTGGGCGCCTGGTCCTTGTAGTGGTACAGCTGCTTCTTGTCCTGCGGCGGCCGCTGAGGGTCCTGCTGCTGCTGCTGCTGCAGCGACACCAGGTACGCTCGCTCCTGCTGCAGCTGCCTCTGCAGCCGCTCGGCCTGCCGCTGCTCCTCGATCTGCTTCCTCTTGTACTCCTGCACACCGGGACACGGCGGGCGAGAGGTTAACGGGGGAGGAGGAGGAGGAGGGGGGGAGGGGGGGGGGGGGGCGTGGAAGTGAAGCACATCTTGGGTACGGAAAATTATGTTTCAGCTTAAGTCTTTTTAAGCTAGTTGATGAACAGAGTTATGGAAGCACATTTCCAAAAGTAAAATAAAAAAAAATAAGATGAAAAGTTAGCCGTGAAAATAAAAATATCCCCATGGTAAGTCGAAATTATGATAGAAAGTTGAAATTATGATAGAAAGTCGAAATTATGAGATAGAAAGTTGAAATTATGAGATAGAAAGTTGAAATTATGAGATAGAAAGTCATAATTATGATAGAAAGTTGAAATTATGAGATAGAAAGTCATAATTATGATAGAAAGTTGAAATTATGAGATAGAAAGTCAAAATTATGAGAGAAAGTCATAATTTTGAGATAGAAAGTCGAAATTATGAGATAGAAAGTCGAAATTATGAGATAGAAAGTTGAAATTATGAGACAGAAGTCATAATTATGAGCTAGAAAGTTGAAATTATGAGATAAAAAGTCAAAACTATGAGATAGAAAGTTGAAATTATGAGATAAAAAGTCAAAACTATGAGATAGAAAGTTGAAATTATGAGATAAAGTCGAAATTATGAGATAGAAAGTTGAAATTATGAAATAAAAAAAAAAACCCCGAATAAAACGAAGGTAAAAAAAGAAAGAAAAGAAAAGCCATTACCACTGAAGCGCATGCGTACTTTCTATCTCATAATTTCGACTTTCCATGAGGGATATTTTTATTATCACGGCTAAATTTTCATCTTATTTTTTTATTTTACTGGCGGCAATGGGCTTCCATACTGATTTGCGTCCCTTTAAAGAATATTACAGCTCCTTATTTACGTTTTATAGCAACAACTTCTCGTGTATCATCACATTTGAGTTATTCTTGTTTATAGGTGGAGTTTTTTGTTCCCCAAAGGTCACACGTCTATTCTAGAAAAAGAAAACACAGCTTACGACATAAAAACTTCATTTTTGTGAGTCAAAACTATGAAATATCCTCTACAGTACATTTCATGTGTTCAACCTCTAATATTTGAGCTATTATTTGAGAGGGCGAGGATTTGTTTGTTCACGAGTGTCATGAGACGTTTTCACAAGTTCTCAAAAACTTGAGAAAATGCCGAGCTCGTCTTTGCTCGTTTTCTCACACCGTCCTGTCGGCTCGGAGAGGTCTGACATTTATCTGAGCTGTGTGTGTGTGTGTGTGTGTGTGTGTGTGTGTGTGTGTGTGTGTGTGTGTGTGTGTGTTCATGGCGATGTTCTGCCTCCGAGGGCCCAAACATGAATTTACAACTTTTAGGACCTAAAGATTTTAAGTAAGTGCTATTCATGTGTTCATAATGGGAAGTTGATTTGGTAACAGCTAGCTAACAAGCTAGCTTGTTGCTAATTCCACCATGCATTAATGCTACATTAGTTACAGCTAGCTTACTACCTAGTTTGCTTATTTCTCCATGCATTAATGCTACATTAGTTACAGCTAGCTTACTACCTAGTTTGCTTATTTCTCCATGCTTTAATGCTACATTGGTTACAGCCAGTTTGTAATGCCACCATGCTTTTATGCTAACTAACTAGCTTATTCCTACATACTTAAATGCTATATCGGTTACAGCCAGCTCGTTACTAATTCCACCATGCTTTGATGCTACATTGGTTACAGCTAGCATGCTAATGCCACTATGCTTAAATGCTACTTTGGTTACAGCCAGCGTGTTACCAATTCCACCATGCTTAAATACTACATTGGTTACAGCTAGCTAACTAGCCAGCTCACTTGCTAATTCCACCAGGCTTTAATGTTACATTGGTTACAGCTAGCTTGATGATTCCAGAATGCTTAAATGCTACATTAGTTACAACTAGCTAACTAGCCAGCTTGCTTACTGATTCCACCATGCTTAAATGCTACATTGGTTACAGCTAGCTAACTAGCCAGCTCACTTGCTAATTCCACCAGGCCTTAATGTTACATTGGTTACAGCTAGCTTGCTGATTCCACCATGCTTAAATGCTACATAGTTACAACTAGCTAACTAGCCAGCTCACTTGCTAATTCCACCAGGCTTTAATGTTACATTGGTTACAGCTAGCTTGCTGATTCCAGAATGCTTAAATGCTACATAGTTACAACCAGCTAACTAGCCAGCTTGCTTGCTGATTCCACCATGCTTAAATGCTACATTGGTTACGAAACATTAGCGGAGCTGTTGCAGCGCTGGGTCTTACGGTCCCTCCGCCTCACTCCCCACTGCTTCGGAGGACAAGCTAACAAGCTAACGGGCTAACTAGCCGACTCGCTTGCTAATTCCACCATGCTTCAATGCTACATTGGTTACAAAAAAAGAGCTATCCTTCTCCGGAGCTTCCTTGGCGCCACTGACGTGTTTTCTCACCACAACAACTAACAAATAATCCCCATTTTCTTCCGAAAG
Source organism: Ophiodon elongatus (assembly GCA_016806645.1). NCBI lineage: Eukaryota > Metazoa > Chordata > Actinopteri > Perciformes > Hexagrammidae > Ophiodon > Ophiodon elongatus. The sequence continues at coordinate 24,651 of JACSYO010000670.1, read as the reverse complement.
TTTAGTTTCATTTCAGGATCGCCGGCTATCGACTGACTGTGTGCATCTATTGACTGGATGTTTGTTCTCGTTTTCCTGGAGCTGGGGTGTGATTCTGTCTCGTCTCGGTATCGACGAACGTATTGATCGTGTCCTCGGTTTCTGTGTGTAAATAACAAACAAAGCTCAGGGAAGTTGTTTCCCATGAATTCGTCTGTGTGTGTTTGTGTGGCGTTACCAGCAGTAAGGCCTGCTCCTGCAGGAGCTGCTGCTGCAGGATCTCCAGCTGCCTCTGCTCCTCCTCCAGCTGCCTACGGATATACTCCTAACCAATCAGCACCCGGGGGGGAGGAGGGGGGGCGGGAGGGGGCGGGGCAGCGCGAGGCGCAGCCAATCAGAGAGCGCCGAGGAAGCAAGTCGGAGCCCAGGCAACCAGTGACATCAGCAGAGCAGGAAACGGGAGGAAAGGAAATGAAAGAGGAGGAAAGTAGATTTATTGAAGAGGTGTGAAAGTAGGGATTTAGAGATAAAGAGGGCGAAGCGGCGGGGGGTCGTGATTAGTGGAGCAGCGAGACGACGTTAAAGATCAAAAGAAAACGTTCCGCCTGAAGAGAGAGAGCGACGAGGGAGCGCGGCGCCGCGGGAAACGTTAACTATTAGTCATGCGCTCGTTTGCAAAGACTCCTCAAATTGGATGCGTGGTGATTCGACACTTTCTCTCTCCATTTTTCTCTCGTTATTATTCTAAGAATGTTGCATTTAAACTGCACCTCAAACCTTTAAATGTATTTAAAAAAAAAAAAAAAAAAACATGTTTGTGTTGTAATAGATGTTTGCTTCCTCAATTGGATATATTTTAAATAATCGAGTGGATCTTAACAATGGGGAGATGCTATATTGCTTTTCATGAACGAATCAATTTAGATATTTTCTATTTTTCTTCCATAATTGGTCTTCTTTCAGACTCGTGGAAAAAAAAAACATTTATTTTACTACTTTTGTCTGTTTGAGTCTGTAGATTTCTCCCAAATTCACCGTTACATAACGCCTCATTTGCATATTTAAACATAACATTTCAGAGAACTTGTAATACAATAAATCCTCCTCTTAATGTGAGTGATGAACTGGTGAATAGATGTTTATTTGGTGTTTGAAAGTATTTTCTTATGAGACGAAAGTGAAATCCAAAATCTCCTCCGTAAAAACCATCGACTCTAATATGTCAACAAAATTAAATAAGAATTTAGAACCTTTCTTTATCCAATGATCACATTTATGTTCTGGAAACTTATGCAAATTAGCACATATTTGATGAGATATTTCACCATTTGCACATTTAAACATACAATTTCAGAAAATATATAATACGAAAAATATTTGTCTTAATGTAAGTAATCATTTGGTTTCAAGGTAATATATATATATATATATATATATATATATATATATATATATATATAAAGCTCATATTTTTACCCTATTGACTCTTAAAGGTACTTCGTGCAGCTTTTTAACCCATTGAGGTCAGATGGGCTTCTGTCAATCAATCAATTAGCCAATTAACAAATTTGCTAATTCGCAAATTAACATATTTACCAATGAATATAGTAACCAATTAACATAATAACCAATTAACACAGAAACCAATTAACATATCAACAAATTAACATATCGACCAATTAACATATCAACAATTAACATACCAACCAATTAACATATCAATCAATTAACATATTAACCAATTAACATATCAACCAATTAACATATCAATCAATTAACATATTAACGAGTTAACATATTAACCAATTAGTTAATGCCACATCTGCGATCTGAGAGAAGGAAGAAGTAGCTCATAAGAAGGAGGTGCAAAAAGGTGCCGTCAGTAAGCCCCGCCCCCCCGTGGATGACACCTGTGATGTAACGAGGGGTCAGGTGTGTCTCCTACCTGCTCCCTCTCCGCGTGCCTCCTCTCCTCCTCTCGGCGGAGCTGCTCCATCTCCTCGTATCGCCTCCTCTGCTCTCGCTCCTGCTGCTTCCTCATCTCTCGCTCACGGCGCTGTTGCTGCAGGTGAGGGGGGGGGGGGGGTTATTTTAACACCGTGTGTGTGTTTGAGTGTGTGTTTGTGCACAACAGGTGTGTGTCCCTGGCTTCAGGATAAGCTGAGGTGCTAA
>JACSYO010000670.1:0-17500 GCA_016806645.1 Ophiodon elongatus | reverse complement strand
GCGTGCGTGCGTGCGTGCGTGCGTGCGTGCGTGCGTGCGTGTCCTCTCACCTAGTTTAACCTCCGCGTTCTCCGTCAGCAACACGTTCTGGCCCTTGATGTCTCTGTGGATGACCTTGTGCTGGTGGAGGTGGGTCAGACCCTGGAGACGGAGAGGAACACGACTACTGACTACTTCCTGTTGCACACACACCTGAGTACTAACTACTTCCTGTTACGCACACACCTGAGTACTAACTACTTCCTGTTACACACACCTGAGTACTGACTACTTCCTGTTACGCACACACCTGAGTACTAACTACTTCCTGTTACACACACCTGAGTACTAACTACTTCCTGTTGCACACACACCTGAGTACTAACTACTTCCTGTTACACACACCTGAGTACTAACTACTTCCTGTTGCACACACACCTGAGTACTAACTACTTCCTGTTGCACAGACCTGAGTACGCTGGTGAACTGAACCTCCTTCCATCAGCAGAACAAACACTGTCTGTCTTGAATTTAATATTTGGATTTTATCTAAAAGAATCCAAAGAATTTCCCGATTCAAGTCTTGAAGCCCAACGAATCTAAGGTTAGAAAATGTTTAAATTATTCTTTTTAGAAATGTATTTTAATGATTATTCAACAATCATCTTTTCATTCCATCTACTGTTTTATAACAGAAACAGAACATATTAGCATCAGACTTTGTATTTTATATATTCATTTACCAAAATAAGGTGTTCCTCAGGGAACCTTCTGGGGTTCCCTTATGTTTGCGATTGTTTCCCAACAAAATATTTAAATTGAACATATATTTTTCAAGATAACACCTAAAAGAAAAGATGTTTTTAATAAAAGAAAAACCCCAGCTGTAACTTATACTCGTTAATACTGATAATCCCTCAAAACGCTCTATTTATAAAAGTAATTATTCATTAATATGATTTCCTCTAAGATCCAATATGGCCTTTGTTAAATATCAATACCACAGCTCACCAATAACCCTACATGTAACATTAAAACATGATAATGGTTAACTCTACAAGGTTGTGGATGATTTCGATAGGTTCTAAAATGGCCTTTGTTAAAAATCAATACCACAGTTCATCAATAACCCTCTGTGGTTCCTTTAATGAGCACACATGTCCTCATCATGATCTTTGTATGAAAGATACAGGAGATACATTGTATTGAGAGCAACTTGGGTTTCTGCAGCAGAAAATAAAACACCTGAAATAACAGAATTTTTCAAAATAAGGTGTTCCTCAGGGAACCGACTGGGGTCCCCTTATGTTTGCAGTTTTTCCCCCATCGAAAGAGTTGAACTAAACAAAACAAAATTTCAAGATAACACCTACAAAAGATGTTTTTAATAAAAGAAAACACCAGCTGTAGTTAATACTTGATATTACTGATAATCCCTAAAAGTGTTCTTTTAATCATCAATTTTATTCTTTAGTAAAGATGCCATTTGATTAATATCATCTACATGTAAAAAATAAAACACCTGTAATAACATAATTTTCAAAATAAGGTGTTCCTCAGGGAACCGACTGGGGTCCCCTTATGTTTGCAGTTTTTAGAGTTCCACCAAAAATAAAAGAATGTCAAGATAACACCTACAAAAGATGTTTTTAATAAAAGAAAAGCCAAGCTGTAGTTAATACTTGATATTACTGATAATCCCTAAAATTGTTCTTTTAAATCATCAATTTTATTCTTCTTTATTCATCTTTTATTATTTGATTAATATCATCTACATGTAAAAAATAAAACACCTGAAATAACAGAATTTTCAAAATAAGGTGTTCCTCAGGGAACCGACTGGGGTCCCCTTATGTTTGCAGCTTTTCAACCAAACATTTGTTTTTTTAAAAAGATGAGACCTTGTTTTGTAACTGGTGGTGAAGTGAAAGTAAAAGTCCGTTCTTACCCTGAGGATCTCTCTGCAGACGTAGGCGATCCACTCCTCCTTCAGGGTGTTCCCTTTAGTGTTTTTGATCAGATCGGTAATCGAGCCGGCGCCACAGAACTCCATCACCAGCTGCACACAAACAATGCGGCTAATGAAAGAACTATTTTGTTTACTCATCTTAATTTAAAAAAAAAAAAAAAGGGTCGAAATTGCCGTACGCACCCAAAGCTGGTCGTCCTGCCCCGGAGGGTTTTTCTTGACGAAGGCTCCGTAGTAGGTCGCTATGTTCCTGTGGTGGCTGTACTTCTTTAACATGTTGATCTCTGCTTTAATCTCCTCCTCCTCATCCTAAAACACACAAACACACACACACAAACAGACACACAAACACACACACACAAACACACACACAGCAAATATAAAAACAATTCTGTGTTCACTGAAATGTAAAATATTAGAATCCTGGAAAGAAAATAAGACTAAATAAGTCAGGCACTCGATCCCAAATGTGTGTGTGTGTGTGTGTGTGTGTGTGTGTGTGTGTGTGTGTTACTTACTCCTGTGACGTCCATGACCTTGATAGCAGCAAGCTGTCCTGTTTTGACATGGCGACCCTGAAAGTCACAGAGAAAAAGGACATAATAAGTAAATAAAACAATCCGATCACTTAATTGCATTAAGACAATTATGTTTTCTGTGATTAGAATCAAAGGTTTTAAAAGATGGAATTCATGATTTCTCTTTGTATCACTTTATAAATTAGAAAATACTGTCAACAGCCATTAATAAAACACTATTTTCTCCATGTTTTTATTAATAAAATGTTGTATAAATGAGGCTCTGAATGATACATGACCAAACCCCTTTGTAGAAACCTTCAGAATATATTGAGGAATGAGAGAGTAAAGTTTGGTGATGTAAGAGCTACTGAAGTGGAGATTTCTGGATCAGAGTCTGAGAACAAACTCATTTATTAAAGAGATGTTTAGTTAAATTACAGACATGAAGAAGACTCTACAGGTGAAGAGGGTCAAAACATTAATGAGTAGATATCACCATGAAACTTCACCAGCTCATCACTCACATTAAGAGGAGGATTTATTGTATTACAAGTTCTCTGAAATGTTATGTTTAAATATGCAAATGAGGCGTTATGTTATTGTGGCCCTTGGAGACCCCTATGTTGGGAACTCCGAAAGAGGTCTCACAGCTGTTAAAGCGAGAATGGAAATTTATCCTCCTCACCAGCATCAGACCACCCCATCACACACACACACACAACAACACACACACACAACAACAACAACAACACACAACAACAACAACACACACACACAATCATCCTCATGGTAATAGCAACAATAGTGACAACGAATGGTTGGAAGAGGCAAAGTGATGGCTGTGTGTATGTCCATGATATTTCACATCTTCACTTTCACATGTGAGTTGCTCACACACACACACACACACACACACACACACACACACACACACACACACACACACACACACACACACACACACACACACAGCATCCCGGTTACTCAGTGTTGCATCAGACACTGAATGTATCTGACGGGCCGAAAACCACCACAGAGTCCCGGAAAAAGTCCCTTGTTCTGTTTTTCTCATCTTTCTGCCCGTCTCTCTTTGTGCGTCTCTCGTCTTTGTTCTCCCCTTTTATATCACGGCGTTATCTTTCTCTCTTTCTCGTGTTGCAGCAGCAGCTATACTGATATGTGAGGCGACTGTCAATCGCGCCTTTGAATCGGTTGAATTTATACAAACGGAAAAAAACTCAAAATGAAGCAGAGCGACCACAGTTAACCTCACAGATACAAGTACACATATTGTGTACTTGTACGCTGACAAATAAACTGTTTAATCATCATTACGCGTCCATTACAGCAGCAATTATGCCTCATTTCTATCAGGAGAGAAGTGGGGTTAAACCTGCAAGAGTTTTTTGGCCACTAGGGGGCAGCGGAGACACTACGAACATATCGTCACCTTTTTCCACTGATGTGTTGAAACAGACGCTTTTTTTAAACCACAGACTGTGGACGTAGTCATCATGATGTCACCCATTGGTTTGTGGACGGATGTTTTGAAGGCTTGAGTTCGACCTGTCAATCACCTTGTAGCCCCGCCCCTAAAGCATCCCCTGCTTTATGGTCTGTTTGACTCTAAATGGACCATAATTTACTAAATGAACATCATGCTGTATTGAAGAAGACTTGAAACTAGAGATTGAGACATAAACTCATGTTTACAATGTTTACTGAGGAATAAATCAAGAGAGAAGTAGAGTCATTTTCTATAGACTTCTATACAACCAGAGGAGTCGCCCCCTGGTGGTCAAGAGAGAGAATGCAGCTTTAACACATGAAGCTTTGACTTCTATACAACCAGAGGAGTCGCCCCTGGTGGTCAGGAGAGAGAATGCAGCTTTAACACATGAAGCTTTGACTTCTATACAACCAGAGGAGTCGCCCCCTGGTGGTCAGGAGAGAGAATGCAGCTTTAACACATGAAGCTTTGACTTCATGTGTTAAAGACTTTGACTTTGACCAGAGATTTAAACCAGCTATAGAAATGAACTGTTTCGGTATGACAGAGTGATAAGTCTTTCCATGCATCAGATTTGTGGGGATTTACTCAAAAGTTATCAACCAGAAACCTGCTTTCCTGAACTTGAGGTTAAGTGTGTGAAGCGTGCAGAACGTCTGCAGGACGAACGTCTGCAGGACGAACGTCTGCGATCCGCCCACGATGAAGCAATAACAGTGAGATGAGAGGAAGAGATAACGTCTTCGCGGAGGCTCTTTGTTTCGTAATCTCTCTTCCGTCCGACAAACCGACGGCCGGTCAAACAATCTCCCAAAGGTGACACCGAGCTCCCGGTGTGTGAGAGATTAAGGCGGAATCAAGATGGCATGAGGAAGCTGTATTAAATCCACACATGCAGGCAGGGAGGCGGGAGAGGAGATAAAGATAGCGACAGAGTGAGAACAGAGGGAGGTGGCAGGTGAGGAGGAGGATGGCATGGGGACTTTCAAAAGGCAGCCCGAGGCGTAAACACACACCTCGCGTTCAGACAAGCCTCACATTCTTAACCCGAAACACAAGCCTCAACACATGGAGACAGAAACAGGCAACATACAAGTTCATATCCCAGCACTGTAACAATTAAAAGCACACGGAAACCAGTTTGTTGATACGTCACTAACCGCGTTTAAGTGCACCAAACATTCCAGTTTTTGCCTTTTATTCTGGATGAAAATGAATATTACAGAATATTCCCGTTTACATGCAGCTGTGCATATTTTGATTCAACGTAAAACACCCCCAAGATGCATCCTCATCAATGGGGCCTGTGAATCCCACGTTGACGTCATTCTCGTCTGCGGCAAGTGTCTTAAAACCTGCATTCTCTCTCCTGACCACCAGGGGGTGACTCCTCTGGTTGTATAGAAGTCAAAGCTTCACGTTAAAGCTGCATTCTCTCTCCTGACCACCAGGGGGCGACTCCTCTGGTTGTATAGAAGTCAAAGCTTCACGTTAAAGCTGCATTCTCTCTCCTGACCACCAGGGGGCGATTCCTCTGGTTGTATAGAAGTCAAAGCTTCATGTGTTAAAGCTGCATTCTCTCTCCTGACCACCAGGGGGCGACTCCTCTGGTTGTATAGAAGTCAAAGCTTCATGTTAAAGCTGCATTCTCTCTCCTGACCACCAGGGGAAGACTCCTCTGGTTGTATAGAAGTCAAAGCTTCATGTGTTAAAGCTGCATTCTCTCTCCTGACCACCAGGGGGCGACTCCTCTGGTTGTATAGAAGTCAAAGCTTCATGTGTTAAAGCTGCAGTCTCTCTCCTGACCACCAGGGGGCGACTCCTCTGGTTGTATAGAAGTCAAAGCTTCATGTGTTAAAGCTGCATTCTCTCTCCTGACCACCAGGGGCGACTCCTCTGGTTGTATAGAAGTCAAAGCTTCATGTGTTAAAGCTGCATTCTCTCTCCTGACCACCAGGGGGCGACTCCTCTGGTTGTATAGAAGTCAAAGCTTCATGTGTTAAAGCTGCATTCTCTCTCCTGACCACCAGGGGGCGACTCCTCTGGTTGTATAGAAGTCTATAGAAAATGACTCTACTTCTCTTGATTTATTCCCTCAGTAAACATTGTAAACATGAGTTTATGTCTCAATCTCTAGTTTCAAGTCTTCTTCAATACAGCATGATGTTCATTTAGTAAATTATGGTCCATTTAGAGTCAAACAGACCATAAAGCAAGGGTATGCTTTAGGGGCGGGGCTACAAGGTGATTGACAGGTCTCTACCATGGTCTGGGAGTTGTTTTGGTTTTCATCTTTAATTCTTTCACAGTGTGTTTTCACTTTATGAAAAGTTCATTGTAAAAAAATGTAGTTGTCTTGCGTCACTTCTGGTTGCAAAAAAACAAGATGGCGACGGCCATAATGCTGAACTCAAGGCTTCGAAACGGCAGTCCACAAACCAACGGGTGACGTCCAGGTCTCTCCACCAAATACATGTTTATATCTAGCCACTAAATATTGGGCCACTTGCCACTCGCTCATGTATTCTACTCACTAATAGAAGGTCACTTTGTTTAGGTTGCATCCTCCATCTTTCCTGTTTTATGGCTTCCGACTCAAAGATTATCACCCAAGATATTCCCACAAAATCTGCGTATGTGAAAGAATAACATTTAGAAAACGCTGATTAATTCCCTGCAATTTTTTGTGTTCGAAGTCAAACTTCATTTGCAGCAAATAAGCGACATTATTTTCCCAGGAAGTAAAAACATAAAACATAAACAAAAGGCTGTGACATCAGAACATCCGAAATAAACTCAGCTCAGTTTTTAATAGAGCGGAGGTCTGTGTACGTCACGTGTTTTCATCCGATCCAGAAGAAAAGCCTTCCGGCTGCCAGGAAAGTGATGAAAGTGAGACATGAATGAGGAAGGAGGCGTCGCTGCAGGGCTTTTAAAACCAGGCTAAACGCCTCCGGCACCAGAGATCGATTTAGAGTTCAGTGTCGAGAAATAAAAACTAGAAGAATTCTTCCAGCACACAACAAGCGTGAATCTGATGTCCAAAAACAATATGAGTTTAACTCAGTAGACTAAGTCTGATTGGGACAGAAGGAGAGATGTTGAGAGCAGCGTCTCTGTGTTTCAATCAACAGAACAAATTTAACTTAATGATTTACTGGTTGATCAAAACGAGGAAAAAATAATAAAACTCAGCTGGTCATCTTCTTTATTAAAGCTAACTAAGTATTTCATCATCTTTATTAAACCTAACTAAGTATTTCATCATCTCTATTAAACCTAACTAAGTATTTCATCATCTTTATTAAACCTAACTAAGTATTTCATCATCTTTATTAAACCTAACTAAGTATTTCATCATCTTTATTAAACCTAACTAAGTATTTCATCATCTTTATTAAACCTAACTAAGTATTTCATCATCTTTATTAAACCTAACTAAGTATTTCATCATCTTTATTAAACCTAACTAAGTATTTCACGATCTTTTCCTAAACCTAACGAAGTATTTCACGATCTTTTCCTAAACCTAACAAAGTATTTCACGATCTTTTCCTAAACCTAACGAAGTATTTCACGATCTTTTCCTAAACCTAACAAAGTATTTCACGATCTTTTCCAAAAATAGTGAAGTATTTCACGATCTTTTCCTAAACCTAACGAAGTATTTCACGATCTTTTCCAAAAATAACGAAGTATTTCACGATCTTTTCCTAAACCTAACGAAGTATTTCACGATCTTTTCCTAAACCTAACGAAGTATTTCACGATCTTTTCCAAAACAAGCGAAGTATTTCACGATCTTTTCCTAAACCTAACGAAGTATTTCACGATCTTTTCCAAAAACAGCGAAGTATTTTACGATCTTTTCCTAAACCTAACTAAGTATTTGTTGTTACCTAAACCTAACTAAACTTGTTTCCTGTGAAGATGGAACTTTATTTTGAAAAGACTATTGTTTACGTATGTTTCCACTCTGGATTAATAAAGTTCTGTCTTTTTTACATGCTCTCCAGGAACTGACAGTCTTCCGCCATCATTCAGATATTCCTTTTTTTATTGCTCGCTCACTATCTGTACGCGTGAATGATTACTGAACCTGGAAGGAGGAGGAGGAGGAAGAGGAGGAGGAGGAGGAGGAGGAGGAGGCGTCTGCAGCCTCGAGGGGAGAAAAACATTTGGAAGCAGCTGGAAAATGTTGGCGGAAAAAGGGATGAGTGAAAACTATCCAGAAATTTCTGAGTACTTGAAGTTGTCATTTCAGGGGAAAATATTGCGTAATACTTCAATATACGACTCCAGCAGCTCCATAATAAATTCCTAGGTATCACACAGACATGTAATTGCAAGATCTGATTAATTTTCCTGGAAAAAAAATGATGTAATTTGGCACTAATTATAGGCAAAATGGAGACGAGAATTAATTAATTCCAATTAATTTGTAGCCGAGCCTTGAGAGCCTTCCACTGAGTGCACAGTGGGTCCGCTGTCTTTTGTTTTTTCCCGGGATCGTGTCTCGTCCCTGGGCTCTTTATATCAGTGTTTTCTGAACCTTTTGTCTGGAGATGCACTTTAAAAATAAATAAAACCATCGTGACCAATAGTCGTTTTCTTTAAATCACGAGAAGAGCGAATCTGTGGGCGGATGAACGTTTCCTGATCATTTTATTTTTTACCATTTCCGTATCACCTTATATCATCTTGAACGGGTAAACCAGCCATTGAGAAGAAATATATACGTTTCATATAGCACAACTTTGTTTTGTGCACGTGTTATTGAAAAAGTACACACATTAAATATTTTATAAATGTGGTCAAATAAAAGCATTTAGGTGGAGTTAACAGGTTCTTTTCATTTCCTCTCATTAGTAAAACAAACAGGATGCTTCTCAGCCTTTCATATTAGATTCAATGACATAAGTAGGCTACAATTAACAGAACAATACGAACAAATACTTGTTTTAAACGTAATCTTAATTTGTTTGGTTGTTTATATTTTATTGTAAATTATTTTTCTTTCTTTTTTTATCTTTAAATCATAAATCATTCATTTTTATTTATTTTTTAATCTTTAAATCGTTAATTTTTTATTTTTAAATATTTAAATTAAAAAGCAAAATGAATTAAAATCTTTTTTTATTCTTTTAATTATTTATTTTTTATTCTTTTATTTTTTTTTTCATTTAAAATGTTTTAAATTAAAACATTTTTTTAATTTCATTTAATAATAATTTTCTTTTTTTTAAATTGCAATAGCAATAAGTTGCTTGAAAGTGTACTGCAGATATAAATGTTTAATAAAAAACTATGGAAAGAATTCTGCTAATTTATTTGGCGACCCTAATAAAATCTTTGGGTGACGACTGCTTTATATAACATCCTGATTATTTGTGGCTATAATTATAGTTAATACAGTTTTTTAGACTTCAAAATCCTCCGATAGCGGCTCTTCTTTGCTCTGGTATTTGTTTTAAATGTTGTTTTTTGACCACTTGCATTGCATTCCTGTGTTTTGTCTGGAGGCAGTAAGTTATTCTAGCATTCAGAGAGAACATATTGGAAGAGCCTCGCGAGTGTGCAGAAAAAAAGAGAAGGTTTTTTTTAATATATAATTCAGTACATTAGAATTTCTAGCAGGAATATTGATTTTGTATTCCTCAAAACACTCTGCACAGATTCAAAACATAAAGGCCTATTGGAAAATAAACAAGTCAACAGGGATATTTTCAATCATTATAATTTGCTCTCCTCAAAGCCGCCAGACTCCTGTTGAAAAAGAAAACCCACCAATTGTATTTCGCTGACTGTAAAACACTTAATTCAAAGTCGCCAGAAACAAAATGAAACTCACGTCAGTCTCTCCACTTCTCCAACAATCACCAACTCCGGTTCCACCGAAATCAACCCTTAATTGGCCGAGTTAGATGTGAAAACAAACTCCTCAAAGCCACCGGGCTCCATTGACAGAAACAGTCATTTTACCTCACCGGTTGTGAAACACACTCAAACTTCCCATGATTTAACCCAGTGCTCCACTCTGATAAAACTATAATCGTCAAACACTAACTCAAGTTTATGGTATTGACCGCCCACTCCTGCAGAAGAGGCCTCTGCTGTGTTGTTACAGTTACAGTGAAGTGACGAGTCATCAAATCTCAGATTTCAAACACACTCCTAAACCCCCCCCTTTCTAATCTCACAAATCTCACGGAATTTAATAACATTTAATAAAATAAAAGTTGATAAAATAAAATTTAATAAAATAAAATTTGATAAAATAAAATTTGATAAAATAAAATTTGATAAAATAAAATAAAATGTGATAAAATAAAATTTCATAAAATAAAATTTCATAAAATAAAATTTCATAAAATAAAATGATATAATTAAATGTAATTTAATTTAATAAAATAAAATTTGATCAAATAAAATTTGATCAAATAAAATGTAATTTAATAAAATGTAATTTAATAAAATGTAAGTTAATAAAATAAAATAAAATAAAATAAAATGGAGAGTTTGAGTTTTTCTGAGAAAACTATTGTTTTGCTCCGGCGCTACGTCGTCCATTCATATTCAGAATCTTGATTATTACTCGTAATGAGATGGTGAAACCGTGAGTGAGCCGCCGCAAAACCCACAAGTCTGAATGATAGCGACCTTATTTTAAGAAACACACGTTTCACAAGCGATGCCATGGAGAAGAACTACACCACCCACAATCCTCCCGTGTAACAGCGACGTCTCCGATTGGTGGAGGAGGCTCCACCTATGAAACAATAATGTACATTAAAATGTTTTAACGCTCACGATTCATCTCGTAGTTGGTTCCACGCTTCAACTCATCGTTACCTACGTGAGTATTAAGGTTCTCCGCTTCAAAGACCATCAACCTCTAATTTATAACGCTGAGAAATTGTGGGGTTTTTTTCCATTGAAACGCTTTCAAGCGGCAAGTTTCCCTCCCTCGTTATTAGTCACGCACACGAGGCAGCGTAGATTATTAAGTCTCACCTTGTAGACCTGCCCATAGGTGCCATTTCCAACCAGTTCGACCAGCTCAAAGATACCAGCTGGGTCCTGAGAGAGAGAGAGAGAGGGGGGGGGGAGGGGGAGGGGGAGGAAGAGGAGGAGGAGGAGGAGGAGGAGGAGGAGGAGGAGACAAAAAAAACAACAAGACAAAGTCAGTCAGGAGAATATAAACTGGATTCAACTGAACACAAGATGGATTTAGGAATGTGTGTGTGAGGAATTTGACCTTCTCTCACACTCACACACTCACACACACACACACACACACACACACACACACACACTCTCGCTGCATACCTGTGGTATTACCCCGTGAAAAGCCTCTCTCTGTATCACCACACTGTCATTATTCCTTCAGTCGGAGTTTTCAGAAACCAAAGAAGATTGATCGCATCTGCAAAATATTTATTTTCTCTGGCTGCTGGACCATCCATAATAATTCATTTGTTGGAATAAATACATTTTGTGGAGTTGCTTCTTAATGAGTAAATGTATTATTATTATTAATAATAATAATAATAATAATAATAATAATAATAATAACTTTATTTATACTTTATATAGTTTGCAAAGTGCTTTGACAGACAAAGGAAGGCAAAAACAAAGCAAACTACAAAGTACAAATTAAACCCTGATAAAACAGTAGAATAGATGAAATAAAACAAATAAAATAAAATACAATTTAATTTAATAAAATGTAAAAGAAATGTAATAACATTTTATTTAATAAAATCTAATCTAATATAATTTAATAAAATGTAATTTAATGCAATTTAATAAAATGTAATAAAATAAAATAAAATGTAATAAAATAGTTCTTTATTTAATACAATTTAATTTAATTTAATAAAATTTAATTTTAATTTAATTTAATAAAATATAATTAAATTTAACAGTAAAGCAGTAAAAAGAAGCCATCACATAAAAGCCAGCCTGTAGAAATGAGATTACTGATCCTGTGAGCCTTATCTCCTCAGGCAGGTCGTTCCAAAGCCGAGGGGTCAGAAGCACGGATTTAAGTTCCCCTGGTAAACAGTGAGGCGGTGTATATGTCTAGGGCTTTTATTGTGAAAGGTAATAACGGAAGGAGTAAAGCGGCATGCTTAGTTAGTGAGCTTTAGAGGGGATTTAAGTGGATATTGTCGACCTTTAGACAGAGCCAGGCTAGCTGTTTCCAGCCTTTATGCTAAGCTAAGCAAAGCTAAGCTAAGCTAACCGGCTGCTGCAGAACAACGATAAACCCCTGCTGGAACGAGGTCTTCAGGAATTTGTTTCAACCGGAAAGGTTTTTATTGTTCTTTCATGACGGCTGTGATTCATTCCGTCTGGAGACGAAGACGGAGACGATATCAATATAGATATTTATTTTTTATGTTGGTTTTTTTTGGGGGATTTCTTCTCAGCTTTTCTAATGCGATGCTTCAGAATGAGCGTAAAAATATGTGAATGGAAAAAAAGCTGTTGAAAACCCAGATGAAAGCCAGCAGGTGGATTCAAAACACGCACACGCGCACACGCACACACACACACACACACACACACACACACACTCTTATCTTCAGGCTGATTAAAATTCAATAACACAGATTTTGATCTTCAAGCATACCTGTGTGTTTGGTATTAGTGTGTGTGTGTGTGTGTGTGTGTGTTAGGTATTAGCGTGTGTGTGTGTGTGTGTGTGTGTGTGTGTGTGTGTGTGCGTGCTACACTTGGAGCCTCCTGAAGGGGATTAGTTTAAAAAGCAGCGATTCTTTTCACTCAAGGTCAAACAGAAGCACATTTAATCCTGGAAGACAGCACCTCATGCACACACACACACACACACACACACACACACACATGCACACACATGCACACCTGGACTCGCCTGTTAGAGCCTTTAAGACTCATATGCATAACAAAAACACCAGCGAAGAAGAAAGGAGGAAACAAGGAGCCGATGCAAAAACGGGCCCACCTGCAGGTTGCTCGCAGCTACAGGAGGCTAATAAGCACACAGGTGCACCAGTGTGTGTGTGTGTGTGTGTGTGTGTGTGTGTGTGTGTGTGCTTAAAATCAAGTTTAACACGTTTAACTGAGTCAGAGCACACAGCTTTTAATCAATGAGAGAATATAATAACAGTTTCAAATGTTCAGTATCAATACTTTTTTTTTTGCATATTTTCACGACACTATTCAGAAACCTGGAGCTTATTCGTTGTTGTTTTGTAAATTTGGAATCACGGAAGTTAGTGAAAATGTTTTCCCAAAGTTTAAACAGTCCTTTTTTCACAGTAATAATAACCCTCCGCCAATTTCTCCCTTTTTCCACAACACTTATTGCCAGATAAAGAATGTCAACAGTAAAGTAAAAGTCTTTCCAGGGAAAGGGGATTGTTGGTATCAGATTTCTTTCAGCGACTCGTCGGTGAGCGTTGACGTAGGTCAAAGGTCGTAGTCGGGCTATTTTCTTTGTCCATTGATCTCACCCACAGAGGAGGAAAGAAACCGGATGATATTCACATTTAAGAAGCTGGAATCAGGGAATTTTTTAAAAGAAATCTTTGAAACTTAACTAAGACGTGAAACGAACCGTTGTGTGAGGATACTTTGAGTCACCAGTTAACACGGTCACGCGTTGAACTGGAACACCTGTAGCTATGGCAACAGTTTTAATTAGTCGCTTAAAGTTCGCTAAACAATGTAAAACAATTAGACAGCAGCCCAAAGAGGGAATACAAAAGCAAAGGAGCAATGTTAGTCCACCGTTAGTGGTGTAACGCACCGCTGTGGAGCCCCGCGGTTCAGCGTTAACCGTCAAAGTGTGTTAATAAAGTTTTACTGACGATGGTTCGCCGCCAATATTCAGTAAAACATCATTTATGTGTTTCTGGTCTCTGATCATGTGACTTTGTAAACAACCAATCAGTGTTTAAACCAACAGGAGGAGAGCTAGTAACGTTAGCAGCACCGCTAATGGAGAACCAACGGGAGGAGAGCTAGTAACGTTAGCAGCACCGCTAATGGAGAACCAACAGGAGGAGAGTTAGTAACGTTAGCAGCACCGCTAATGGAGAACCAGCAGGAGGAGAGCTAGTAACGTTAGCAGCACCACTAACGGAGAACCAACAGGAGGAGACCTAGTAACGTTAGCAGCACCGCTAACGGAGAACCAGCAGGAGGAGAGCTAGTAACGTTAGCAGCACCGCTAACGGAGAACCAACAGGAGGAGAGCTAGTAACGTTAGCAGCACCGCTAACGGAGAACCAGCAGGAGGAGAGCTAGTAACGTTAGCAGCACCGCTAACGGAGAACCAACAGGAGGAGAGCTAGTAACGTTAGCAGCACCGCTAACGGAGAACCAGCAGGAGAGCTAGTAACGTTAGCAGCACCGCTAACGGAGAACCAACAGGAGAGCTAGTAACGTTAGCAGCACCGCTAACGGAGAACCAGCGGAGGTTCCCTTCAGTTACATGGTGATGCGTTCAGGCTCTGCTCAGTGAACATGAGTACTGGCTGAAGGTAAATGATGACGTTCTCATGATGTGTTCACGTGTAATCTTGTGAAATGTAGCGTTGGTGATGAACTACAATAAATCCAGATGTTTTCACAACAATCTTTTTTTATTGTTTTTAGTTCCTCATTATTCAAATTGTGTGTTTTTATGGAAAAAATCAGTGATCTAAAAGTCACATTTTCTCCCTTTCTTCTTTTTAAGAGTTTTATTATTATTATTTTATTATTATTGATCCGTTGCTCCTCTGTAGTCGCCTAGACGACGATAAATAAGAGCGGTGATAAAGTTGTCAACATGTTAGTGTCTCAGAAACTAAGTGATGTAACGAAGAGGTCACGACCTCTGAGACACTGAAGTCTCACACGGTGAGAGGAGGAGGAGGGTAAATGAGGAAGGTGGGACGCGAAGCAGGAAGTGTGTGTGTGTGTGCTTGCGACAGGGTTTGCGTCACACTTAAATGCCTCCCCCACCTCCTCCCCCTCCCTCCCCCCCACGGCTCCCTCTGCTTCGTCCTCGGTGACCTAATTTCTAGTCGGGAGGCAAGGATTCTCGTTTTTACAAGAACGTGCACATCTTTTTCTCGGTTCTTCTGCCTGTCTTTGTCCCACAGTGTGTTTGTGTGTCTGTTTCTGTATAACACACACACACACAGACACACACACACACACAGACACACACACACACACACATATACATTCAGTCCCACCCGGTCGATCATGTCCAGACTTGAGTGTTGCTCTGCAGGTACGACTGTGTTGCGTAAGCAGCAGGCGAAGAGGAGACAAAAAAAGAGCTGTGCAGAATAACACACACACACACACACACACACACACACACACACACACACACACACACACACACACACACACAGAGTTATGTAGTTGATCATCAGCTGAGCAGTTAAATCCAAATAACAAACTAAGTTTAAATTTCCCTGAATGAATCATCACAGTCCATCTATCCTTCACACGCGCGCGCGCGCGCACACACACACACACACACACACACACACACACACACACACACACACACACACATTCCAACAGTGTCTCCTTCCCTGCACACCTCCCTGTCCTCTCAGGCGCGCACGTGCACGCGCACAGACCCACACACAGCCACTGCGATGCAATGCTGCTGTCGCCACAACATCACGAAATGGCGGAACTCGCTCCTCTTGCGGTTATCATCGCTATTATTCAGTGTGTGTGTGTGAGAGTGTGTGTGAGTGTGTGTGTGTGTATGTGTGTGTGAGAGAGAGAAAGTGAGCGCGTGCATGTGTGCGTGCGTCTGTAGGCTCTGTGTGTGTGTGTGTGTGTGTGTGTGTGCTGTGAATCTGTCAGTGAGCAGGCAGCTTAACATCTGCCCCACATAGTCGGCTGCAGACAGAGCGGCCTCTATTATGCTGTCTGACGCACGCGCACGAGGGTGCGTGCACGCGCATCATAAGCAGCAGCAGCAGCTGCTCAGGGCCTCATTACATCACGTCCCAATTGTTAAGAAAAAAACATCAACAACAAAACAACAACACTAGTGTCGGTGGGAGGCCACATGATCCCGTATTCTTTTATCCGACCTGATTTCCCTCAATCGCTGGCCGCCGTGCACGAGCACTACAGCCCCAACACACACATGCATGCACGCGCACGCACACCACCAGGCAGCAAAGCCAGAGGAAAGCGCAGGGAGACGCATCCTTGCGAGGAGAGGAGGGAAGTGGGTGAGGATGAAGAGAGGAGAGGAAAGGAAGGGTGTGTGGGGGGAAGTGGGGGTGGGGGGTGGAAGGTGGACAGGTGCTCAACAGCCCCCACACGCACGCGCGCGTACTTAGACACAGACACCACATGCACGTGCATACACAGAGGTAGGGAGACATTTACCCGTAGTGCAGACAGGTCTATCTCGTCCAGACTCCGCGCCGGGGAGTCGCTCGCCATGGTTCTCTCGGTAGACACGGGACTCAAGATGGAAGCTTCCTCAACGACCATCGACCGGGAGGTGCAGAGCGGCGGGCACGAGCTCACACTAGCACTCCTCTAACACAAAAATAAACAAAAATAATCCCCCCTTAGAATAAAAAAAAAACAAAACAAATCCTCGATGCTTTTTTTTTTTTTTTTTTTTTCCCCGAGAGGAGAAACGGTCGCGCTCCAGGAAGGGGGGGGGAGGGGGAGAGGGGGGGGAGAGAAGCCGGAGGAGGGAGGCGATGTGCGCGGGTGCTCCAGGTTGCTACATGCCGCTCGCGCGCTGAATCCGGCGCTACATACCTCCGACCTCGACAGGACCGGACACGGGGAGGACTGAGAGAGAAGGGGGGTGCTGCTGCTGCTGGTGGGGACACACGTGCACGCGCGCAGAGATAGCGAGAGAGAGAGAGCGAGAGAGAGAGAGAGAGAGAGAGATAAAGACGGGCAGCAGGAGCGCACAGCAGCAGCAGCCGAGGCGCACTGAGAAGAGGGAGCGCACACGCGCACACATACACGCACACACGCGCGCGCACCGTCGGTCCGTCCGTCTGTGTGGCGGAACAGCAGCGCGCTTCCCCGGGAGTGGCCTGCGAGGAGGCTGCGCTACAGACAGAGACGCCCACAAACACGCGCACGCGCACACGCGCGCACTCACGCTTTTAGTGTGACAGGAGAAAAACGCATATCTACACAGCTCATTAGGGGCCAAAACTCGATCAGCTGCAGGTCACAGTCTCACACCCTTAAGTGTTAGGGGACGTGCACGCGCACGAGAGTGGGGGGGCGGGGGGGGGGTCACACCATGCGCCCCTCATGGGACATTTTACATGCTCCATTTATGTCTTAGTGTCACATCAGAGGGACACTTAAGTGGTGCCCCCTCTGAAGAGTCCAGCTCCAGAAGTAAACCTCTGATTTTCCTAAAAATAAATATATATATATATATATATATTTATATATATTTATATATATATTTATATATATTTATATATATATTTATATATATATTTATTTATATATATATATATA